>BMAF01002874.1:0-30140 GCA_014132575.2 Gasterosteus nipponicus | reverse complement strand
TCTCATTGTTAGTTTAAATACAACATTTTCTCACTTTTTCATGTATACACTGAGATTTCACACTTATTTGGCCATGGACATTGTGTTTGAAGTCATGGAAAAGTCATGGAAATCCACTGGTCAAAATGTGTATGAACCCTTTATTCGCCTCCACCACCAACACACTCTTTTTGGACTCATCCACGGGGGTTCACGCTCCAGATGAATTAGGGGGCTATCTTCTTAGCCATCAGGACACAATTTGTAACCTAACAGAGGAAAGCCCTGATGGTCACAAAGGCCTACCCTCAGGAAAACAGACATCTTAAGTTTTTAACGAGGAATACATGTGTCGACCTAGCACAGCCTATTGTGACTCAGCACCCCAACGGTGCCAAACCCTAAATGGCTCGAGAATGGCCCCCCTGAGATCCCCAGGGATGGAGAAAACACAGTGTCCTTATGTGGTAAACAGTGAGCAGTTTGTTTAGTTTTAATCAACAGATGAACCCCCCCTGAAACCCGGGGGTTGTTTGAAAAACAGGATCCTTAGGTGGTAATGATGTTGCATTCGGGGGTATGGGTCTCCTATATAGATACAGCCACGGTTCACTTCTTGACACCTTGGCAGACTGGTGCATCCTCACATTTAAGACATTTCCATTGAGAGCCAGATGTACTACAAGGGGGGAGCAATGGACCAGATATGTGGTAAGTACTTATTTCATTGTCAAATATATATATATATATATATATATATATATATATATATATATATACACACACGCACACACACACTGGTATGAATTTAAAAAAGCTTTAAAGATTGTACTATGTCGAGTGATACATATTTGTTTTTATATATTTATATATATTTTTAATAGGTATTTACACCTTTTAGAAATAGATGACAGCTCGACGCCTATACATGTGAGTCTTGAAAAACTGAAAAAGGAGGTTGCTGCACTCAGTTGTCTACCACCAACGACTCGTGCACCAACCAGGAGCTGGCACAGGGAAAATGGCAGTATGATATAAGCTTTCTATATATTTATTATTTGACGAATCATTCATGGTGATTTTATAATTCTCTTGAAAGAATCGACATCTTGGGAAAAACAGACTGATCGTCGTTATCAAACGGGGGTTGCAGGTAACTGGAGCAATATCAAATATTTTTATGTATTTTATTGATTATTGTTGTTAATGTTGTTATTATTTTTTTTAAATAATGTACCTAAATAATGACCTGTATGCCCCTCCAGTGAAAAAAAAAAGTACATACGGTTGTCCAGTCTGAGAGACCTTCTACAAGGTATGTGACGTCATCCATATATATATTATATATATAGACAATTGTTTTATAACATATTTTCTACATGTATGCTTGTACAGCAGGGAGCAGCTTGTCCTGTCTACACCAACAAAGGACACATGGAACTATCCAGGATGTACAAATAACTGAAATATGCCACATTCCACTCTGTTTTATGTTCCTCTTACTACCTCGCGCCCCACCACAGACACTGCGCCCGCCGCTGCCGCCGACTTTTCAACTCCTCGACTCCTCCTCGCCAGTTTTCTGCTGCCTGGGAAAACTCCTATTCTCTGGAGGACTTTGCCGACTTCAACGTGGATGTATGAAGTTGTTTGATTCTCTCTGCACTAAGATCCTGGACTCCATTGCGCCTATGAGTTTGATGCGCGTTGAGCCACAGACTGAGCCTCGGCTGAATGAGTCCACTCGTGCACTCAGACGCGCATGCAGACAGGCGGAGAGGAAGTGGAAAAAAGACGTCTCCAGATTTCTCGGGATCTCCTGCGTGATCGTCTTTTTAATTATCAACAGGCCGTTAAAGCTGCTAAAGCTGAATATTTTTCCTCACCTGTCTCCAAAAACGCTCACAAACCTCAGGTTCTTTTTAACGTATTTGACTCACTAGTGAACCCTTGTCATGCTGTCTCTGTTGAACCGTCTGCTTCTCTGTGTGAGGACTTTTTGCAATTCTTTGTCACTAAAGTTTCTGCCCTTAGATCCTCACCCCCCAGCATGTGCAGGACCCGCTAATCCTACAGCAAGCTCAGCTGTTTTTAACCAGTTTGAGCTTGTCTCACTTTCTGCACTGAAATAGTTCATCACCTACGCCCTGCTACCTGCCCATCGGACAGCATTCCATCCCACTTGCTTAAGCCGGTCTTAAGCTCAGTTGGGCCTTTTCTTTTGTTTCTTATAAATCTGTGTCTCAGCTCTGGACGCGTCCCAGCGTCCTTCAAACATGCCACAGTGCAGCCTCTTTTAAAAAGGAACAATTTGGATCCTTTGGTTCTTTCTAATTTCAGGCCAATCTCCAAACTCTCGTTTATCTCCAAAGTCCTGGAGAAAGTTGTTTTAACCAGTTGCAAGAATTCCTCGGTCGTGCAAACATTGGTGAACAGTTTCAGTCTGGTTTTAAGCCTCTTCACAGCACCGAAACAGCTCTTTTAAAAGTTTTAATGATCTTCTTTTAAACCTTGACTCTGGTAACTGTGCCTTTTTAATGCTATTAGATCTCACAGCACACAATGGATCACACTATCCTCTTGTCCCGCCTCGAGCACTGTGTGGGCATTAGAGGTTCTGCTCTAGAGTGGTTTAAATCCTACCTTCCAGATAGATCCTTCTGTGTACAATTGGGGAGGTTTTCCTCCTCAGTGGCTCCTCTGACCTGCGGAGTCCCCCAGGGGTCAGTTCTAGGCCTCTACTCTAGGCCGTTCTCCTTTGGCTATATGCTACCCCCTGATCGATATTTACGAAGCATGGAATCCTTTTCCATTGCTTTGCTGATGATGTACAGGTGTACTTGCCACTAAAGGCCCCCTCCAAGGAATCCCTTCATGCTGTGTTTAATTGTATGACGGACATTAAAACATAGATGGACCTAAACTTTAAAACTAAATGAAAACAAAACAGAGATTGTGCTATTTGGTCACCCTGACTTGGTCCAGGTCCTTGCCAGCTCCCTTGGCCCACTACCACCTTACACAGGTTCCCAGGCCGGAAACCTTGGTGTGATTATGGATGGGGCGTTTAAATTAGACCAGCCGGTCAGCTCTGTGGTTGAGGCTAGCTTCTTCCAGCTTCGGCTTCTAGCCAAAGTCCAACCCGATCTAAACAGGGCTGACCTCGAAAAAGTCATGCATGCTTTTGGACTATTGCAACTCCCTGTATGTCGGCATTAGCCAATCAGAACTCAACCGCCTACAGCTTGAGCAGAATGCAGCAGCCCGTCTCCTGACGGGACAAAGAAGCATGGTTCACATAACGCCAGTGCTTTCCTCTCCACTGGCTACCTGTTAGGTCCAGAATGGATTTTAAGAATCTTTTATTTGTTTTTAAGTCTCTACATGGACTGGTCCCAGAATATTTATCCAGCCTCATTAGTAATGCATCAACCCTCCGGAGCCCTGAGGTCAGCTGACCAGCTGGTTCTGAACGTTCCTCGGTCCTTAAAACAAAAGGAGATGGAGCCTTCGCAGTAGCGGCTCCCAGACTGTGGAACGCTTTGCCGCCTTCTGTGCGGTCTGCGACGAGCCTCCACTCTTAAAACTCGCCTTAAGACCCACTTGTTCACATTGGCCTTTGGCTGAGTTAAGTCACCTGCATTGGATCTTTTATGTGTTTGCCTTTTACTGTTTTTTCTCTTGTTTGTTTGTTTGTTTAACGGTTGCTTGTATTGTTTTATTGATGCTGATTGTTTTATCCTGTAAAGCACTTTGGCTGGCCACTGGCCTTTAAAAGGGCTGTATAAATAAAATTGACATTGACATTGACCTCAGCTGCTGCTCTGCTGCTGGCGTTTGGGTCCAAGTGTCCTCACAGGACGACTCGTGTGACATCTGGAGAGATTTATCCTTCTAAAGTCAGCAACACTTTGTCACGTCATTAGCTGACGTTTGCTTGTTCTTGCTGTTTGTCCATCAACAAAGAACCCCAAAGGATTCTGGTCTATGAGCCTCGATCCAGCCCTCAGCGCATTGGGAGCGCCGCATGGCGAGCCTCTATAGTGCTCAGTCTTAAATCGGCCGTAAACACAACAGGACATGTGAAGCATACGATAAAAGGCCATCAAACCGCTGTACACAATGACTACACAACCACACAACCTCTGGCCGGTCTACACAAAGTTGAGTCTATCGGGCGCTGTGCTTCTTCATACAAAGTAAAGGCTCTCTGGGCCAAACGCTGCTCCAGAACCTTTCAGCCTTTGGACCCAGTTTGACTCAGTAGATGCTTTGTTTGCAGAGCAGCGAGTCAGCTCCACATCTTTGAAAAGGCCCGTGAGACGCTGTTCAGCCTCCTTCATCAATGTCCAACCAGCGCTGTACCTGGCTGTCCAACATAAAAAGCGCCGTTGGACCAAGGTGGTGTCTCTTCTGCAGCTGGTAGTTCCAGACCAAGGAAATGTCTTCATCCAGCGTTTACGGTATTCTGGGCTCCTGGAGACCCATCTGATGGAGAAAGATATGGTCCAGCCTTCAATATCTGCACGTTGAGCTCAGCCGCTCTTCCTGAAGCCACTTCTCTGGAGAGCATCTGACTGCCAGTTCAACCATGGGCCGCTGCATGTTCCTCACGTGGTCTTGGAGTCTGCCAAGTAGTCCACTTGTTTCCCCGGAGATGCGTCTTCAAAGCCCATCATGCATTCCTGCAGCATGTGTTATGTCCAGCCCTGAGTATTAAGTTAAGTTGGCGGGCTATTTATAATTCTTCGGTTATGTGTTATTGTTTACTCACCTCTCGTTTCAGATTCCCTACTCCCTCACTCAGGTGTGTGGGTTCCACCTGGGTGATTGTCAGCCCCTCCTGATTGTTTGCACCTGGCCCTCATCACCCGGTGTATTTAGTCTGTGGGTTCCTGTCCTCTGTTGCCAGTTCGTCTTTGATACAATGTTCCTAGCGTTCCAGCATTTACTCCTGATAGCCTCCCTGTTACCGACCCCTGCCTGGTTAACGCGTTACGTCTCTGCCTTTTCCCTGCCGGATACCTTGCCTGGTGATCGACTGCCTGCCCGTGTACCGACCTTGGACCGGAACGTTTACGACCTTTGCACCTACCTGCCTCCTGTCGAATTCTTACACCCGTGTTTGTACTGCCATCCAACAGTAAAATTGGTTTACTGCAACTTCTTGTGTCTCCGAGGCGTGCAATTGAACCCACACCCTTGTCTGCACCCCTTTACAGTACGAACTGGCCACAAAGATGGATTCAGCCGACTCTGGTTCCGGGCTCACTGTCCCTGCCTGACACACCATTACTGCAGCAGACGGAGGAACAATTTAATGCAGTTCACCTCGGGATGCAGGGGATGTCGGAGCGCCAGGAGAGCCTTCACAGCAAGGTTACCTTTCTGACTAGTCAGGTCCAACGGCTCATGGATCGTCTGGACACCTTCGCCATTACTGTTCCAGCTCCAGCTTCACTTCCCGCTGCTTCCCCGCCTGTTGTCCCGCCACGTCTCGCTCGTCCCGAAAGGTTCTCCGGGGACTCTGGCGACTGTCGGCCCTTTCTGGTTCAGTGTGGGCTCCACTTCGAGTTAAACGCGCTAAGCTTTCAGACAGGAACGCTCCAAGGTGGCGTCGAATCTCGCACCTCTCTGGCAGGGCAGAGATGGGCAACAGCGGAATGGTCAAGAAACTCACGCATCTGCTCCTCGGTTCAGCTGTTCACAGAAACCTTAAGCAAGATCTTCAATACCACTAATCCCGGTCGAGAGGCGGCAAGAGCATTGATGGGATTTCGCCAGGGCAATCGGCGGGTCTCGGATTACGCCATTGAATTCCGCACATTGGCAGCCGACAGTGGGTGGAATGAGGAGTCCTTGTTCGACGCATTCTTGTATGGGTTAGCAGAGCCCATTAAAGATCTATTAATCAACCGTGAGTTACCAGAAGATGTGGATTCGCTCATTGCTTTGGTGGTCAAGATCGATAAACGGCTCCAGGACCGGGGGAGATCCAGACCGGAATATTCTGCTCCTGTCCAGAGGGGGCAGTCGACTTCAGCTCAGCAGTCCTCTGATGGGGCGGAGGAGCCTATGCAGCTGGGGCGCACCAAGCTCAGCCCAGAGGAGCGTCAACGTCGAGTGCGTGAGGGTAGATGCCTTTATTGTGGGCAGAGGGGTCACTACCTATCAAACTGCCCAGTGAGGGACCAGGCAGCGGCAAGATATACACTGGTGAGTCATACTACTGTGTCTTCTGTTCGACCTTCTATGCAAGCCAAGCTCATCACACCTTCTCAGACTGTCACTTATCCTTTCTTGGTTGACTCCGGGGCTGATGAGAATTTTATGGACTGGAGGTTGGCGAAGAGATTAAATTTAAAATTAATTCCCCTTCCAAAGCAATTGGAGGCTCACGCTCTAGATGGTCGGTTACTATGTAAGATAACGCACCGGACTGATCCCATTCAGATGATTATTTCCGAGAGACATTCTGAAGCCCTGAGTTTTTACCTTTTCGACTCTCCATCACACCCTCTCATTTTGGGTTTTCCATGGCTCTCCAAACACAACCCCCACATGAACTGGGTCACAGGGGAGATTACAAGTTGGGACAAAGACTGTTCTGTAACCTGCATTCACGCTGTGTCTATCTCCAAGATATCCCACTCTTCTGATGTTTCTTCCACCAAGTGTCTAGAACTTCCTGTGTCTCGATCTGCAGTTATCTCTCCCCGCACAGCTTCATCGGACGCTGATTTCCCAGATCTCTCCCGAGTCCCCCCATGTTATCTAGACCTCAAGGAGGTCTTCAACAAGACACGGGCTATCTCTTTACCACCTCATCGACCTTATGACTGTGCCATTGACCTGCTACCAGGCACTTCACCCCCCAGAGGGCGCCTCTATTCCTTGTCTTCACCGGAGGTAAAAACTATGACAGAATATATTGACTCCTCCCTGGCAGCAGGACTCATTCGGCCGTCCTCCTCTCCTGCTGGTGCTGGGTTCTTCTTTGTGTCCAAAAAAGATAAGACTCTCCGCCCATGTATTGATTATCGGGGATTAAATGAGATCACAATCAAGAATCGATATCCTCATCTCCTCTGCGTTTGAGCTTTTAAGGAATGCTAAGATCTTCACCAAACTGGACCTGAGGAACGCCTATCACTTGGTGAGGATAAGAGAAGGGGATGAATGGAAGACCGCCTTTAATACTCCAAGTGGTCACTATGAGTACCTTGTAATGCCCTTTGGGTTATCGAATGCGCCAGCGGTATTCCAGGCGTTGGTTAACGATGTACTTTGTGATATGTTGAACCAATATGTCTTTGTCTATTTAGACGATATCCTCATCTTCTCCCCAGATGAGGACACTCATGTCAAGCATGTTCACCAGGTTCTCCAGCGTCTTCTCACCCACCAACTTTTTGTTAAAGCAGAGAAATGCGAATTTCATGTGTCCTCTGTCGCTTTCCTAGGGTTCATCGTCTCGCAAGACAACATCCAGATGGATCCGGCAAAGGTTAGCGCAGTGACTGAGTGGGCTACTCCCACTTCTCGCAAACATCTCCAACGTTTTCTGGGCTTTGCTAATTTTTACAGACGTTTCATTAGGAACTTTAGCACCATTGCTTCTCCTTTGCATAAATTGACCTCCTCGAACATAAAATTTCAGTGGTCATTACCGGCTGAGAGAGCCTTTCAGGAATTAAAGGAGCGGTTTACTACTGCCCCGATCCTCACGCTCCCGGACCCTAACCTTCAGTTTGTGGTTGACGTTGATGCCTCAGACGTAGGAGTTGGGGCCATACTCTCGCAAAGATCAGAAGTGGACAGAAAGCTCCATCCCTGCGCCTTTCTGTCTCGGAAACTTTCGCCCGCTGAGCGAAATTATGATGTGGGGAATAGGGAGTTACTAGCTATTAAAGTGGCTCTGGAGGAGTGGCGCCATTGGCTGGAGGGGGCGGAACAGCCGTTCTTAGTTTTGACTGATCACAAGAATCTCGAGTACATCAGGTCCGCTAAACGGTTAAATTCCAGACAGGCCAGGTGGGCTTTATTTTTCAATCGCTTCAATTTTTCACTGTCATATCGTCCTGGTTCTAAGAACACAAAAGCAGATGCACTATCTCGTTTGTTTGACCCTGGTTCTGCCCCGAGATCTCCCTCTACAAACTTGCCTCCATCCTGTGTGGTTGGGGCAGTTACCTGGGCTATCGAACAGAGGGTCAGACAGGCAAATGTCAATGGTCAGGTGCCGGACGGATGTCCTCCGAACCGGTTGTTTGTGTCGATTCCACTTCGTCCTCAGGTCATCCATTGGGCTCATACCTCTCGGGTTTCTTGCCACCCTGGGATACGGCGGACTCTCTTTGTTGTCAAACAACGCTTCTGGTGGCCATCCATGGAGAGAGAGGTCAGGGAATATGTGACTGCCTGTCCCGTTTGTGCGCAGAATAAGAGTTCACGACGTCCACCCTCGGGTCTCCTGCAGCCACTTCCTGTGCCCCATCGCCCCTGGTCTGATATCTCTCTGGATTTTGTCACCGGTTTGCCTCCTTCAAAAGGTAACACCACTGTTCTAACAGTTGTTGACAGGTTCTCGAAAATGGTTCATTTTATTCCCTTGCCCAAGCTGCCTTCAGCCAAAGGGACAGCAGATGCTGTCCTGTTGCATGTTTTTCGAATTCATGGATTTCCGAAGGATGTGGTGTCAGACCGGGGCCCACAGTTTGTTTCACAGTTCTGGAAGGCGTTCTGTTCCCTCCTCGGTGCCACAGTCAGCCTCTCCTCCGGATACCATCCCCAGTCAAACGGTCAGGCGGAGCGGATGAACCAAGAGTTGGAGACCGGACTACGATGCCTTGTCTCCCAAAACCCGGCTACCTGGAGCAATCATCTCATCTGGGTTGAGTATGCACACAACACATTACCCAGTGCATCTACCGGCCTTTATCCATTTCAGTGTGCCTATGGCTACCAACCTCCACTGTTCCCCGACTTGGAGAGGGAGGTCAATGTCCCCTCTGCCCAGAGGTTCGTCCATCGGTGCCGGAGGATCTGGAAGGGGGTTCGGGAGGTCCTTCTAAGAAGCTCCGTCCGTACAAAGGGGGCGGCAGACCGTCGACGGACCCTTGCACCCACATACCGAACAGGCAATAGAGTCTGGCTGTCTACTCGTGACATTCCCCTACGTGTGGAGTCCCGCAAGTTGGCTCCACGGTTTATTGGTCCGTTCCCCATCTCCAGGGTTATCAACCCCGCTGCAGTGCGACTCCAGCTGCCCAGTTCTATGAGGGTGCATCCCACCTTTCACGTGTCCCGGATCAAGCCTGCATTGGAGAGCCCGTTGGTCCCCCCCACCAAGCCCCCTCCTCCTCCCAGGATCGTCGATGGAGGGCCGGTGTACACGGTCAAACGCCTCTTGGCAGTTCGCCGCCGTGGTCGCGGTCGCCAGTACTTGGTAGATTGGAAGGGGTACGGTCCTGAAGAGAGGAAATGGGTGTCTACAAAGAACATTGTTGACCCGAACCTCATTCTAGACTTCCATCGTCTACATCCTGACCGGCCAGAGACGTCCAGTGCCGTCCCTAGGAGGGGGGGTACTGTTATGTCCAGCCCTGAGTATTAAGTTAAGTTGGCGGGCTATTTATAATTCTTCGGTTATGTGTTATTGTTTACTCACCTCTCGTTTCAGATTCCTCACTCCTCCCTCAGGTGTGTGGGTTCCACCTGGGTGATTGTCAGCCCCTCCCTGATTGTTTGCACCTGGCCCTCATCACCCGGTGTATTTAGTCTGTGGGTTCCTGTCCTCTGTTGCCAGTTCGTCTTTGATACAATGTTCCTAGCGTTCCAGCATTTACTCCTGATAGCCTCCCTGTTACCGACCCCTGCCTGGTTAACGCGTTACGTCTCTGCCTTTTCCCTGCCGGATACCTTGCCTGGTGATCGACTGCCTGCCCGTGTACCGACCTTGGACCGGAACGTTTACGACCTTTGCACCTACCTGCCTCCTGTCGAATTCTTACACCCGTGTTTGTACTGCCATCCAACAGTAAAATTGGTTTACTGCAACTTCTTGTGTCTCCGAGTCGTGCAATTGAACCCACACCCTTGTCTGCACCCCTTACAGCATGTAGACTCCCTGTAGCGTGTTATACGATGGCCTCTCCTTTGCGCTGTGTGTGTGCTGCTAAAGTGTATTCTTGCTTCGTGTGAGTATTAAAGTCTGTAACTCAGTGAAGCTGCCACTGAAAAGTAGTCATTTTCTCCAGAGGAGTCGCCCCCTGCTGGCCAGTAGAGAGTAAGGCCTTTATCCACTGGCTCAACGTTTCAGCCCGTCTGCCTTTTCTCTCATTGAGGTATTTTTGTGGTCGATGTCGTCATGGGGACACCAGTTCTTCTGGTAATAAACCATATTCACCAGTAGTCAGACATCACACAACACTTTTTGCTAATGAAGTATTTTGCTATCAGAATTCCCCTGTGGCTCCACGGGACGCCACCATTGTTTCTTCATTCAGCTCTGGGCTGTGGATGCAAAGCCCTGTGGAGACATATCCAAACGCAGTCCCTCCTCCTCATTGGAGAGTCTCCAGAGAGTTTACAAAGCTGTGTGATTAGAAGCCAACGATTGATGGACCATTTCAATATGCAATGTGAGACACACACGAGCAATACAATTCTCACTGTAGATAAGAAATAAAACACTCAGAGTATTTCATATGGATTTAAATATCTTTTCATTGTGTTATGATCATTTGTTGTTTTTGTGTCTGTTTTTGAGTCTGTTTTTGGCCCCTTTAGGACGAGAGAACAAGGTGAAAACAATTGAGCCGTCATCATCATAGAACATCTGGAATTCTGTCTCCTCCACATGTGATGCTCCACACAACTAAGCTGCATTCTCAACTTGTCTCTCCCAACTCGTCTCCTCGGCTGCGCTGAGCCGAACATCAGGGATTCAGAGCATTTATTGCTGCTGCTTTAAAAGCAACATCCAACTTACCATCTCACTGTCACATGGAACAGGGATGGGCAACTGGCGGCCCTCGCCCTCATTTGGAGTGGCCCCTGGATTAATTTCTGAAAATTATAAGTGTGTCCTCTACAGCGCCCCATCACTTTTTAGTTGTAATATCAGAGTCCACCGCTGGATGGCGCATGCTATGCAAACGCAGCTTCCTACGTGCTTCCACCGGGTCTTCTCCATCAGCGAGGAAGAGAGGTCAAGCCACGGCGAAAAGCAACGCGAAGAGAAAACTCGATCAAGAAAATTGTGTCTTTCAGGTGAAATGGGAAGTGGATCATCTGTTCACTGAATTTAAAGGCAAACCCATGTGCCTAGTTTGCTTGGAGACGTTATCAGCCATGAAAGATTTCAACCTAAGTCGCCACTACAACACCTTGCACAAGGTTAAATACGAGAAGTATACTGAAGCTGCCAGGGCTGCTCTCATTGCCGACCTCAAATCAAAAGTACACAAACAACAGAATTTTCTTTTACCAGAGCCACAACCACACAGGAGGCTGCACTCACGGCGTTGAATGCTGTTGCGCTTGCGCGTGCTAAAGCAAAGAAGGCCATGTCCGATGGCGAGATTGTGAAGAGATGTGCCGTGGAAGCGGCCAGAGCGTTTGGTGACGCTAACCTGGTTAAAAATGTTGATACGGTCTCTTTGTCTCGTCGCACAGTGACTCGTAGAATTTTTGACATTAATGATCATGTCGAGGGGAAGATGAAACAGGTTATGCATGACTGCAAGTACTTCTCCCTGGCCTTGGATGAAGTACAGATGTGATGGACGTCAGCCAGCTGCTGATTTTCACAAGAACCGTTGACCGTTCGGTTGAAGTGCACGAGGAGTTACTAAAGATGGTGTCTTTGCACGATACCACCAAGGATATATTCAACGCCGTTAGTAGTGTTGCATTAACGTGGCTTGGACAAACTATCGGCTGTTGTTACGGACGGCGCACCAGCGATGCAGGGAGACGCACCGGGATTCGCAGGGCTCCTTCAACAAAGCGGAGTGAACTGCCCTATAATGCCCTGTATCATACACCAGGGGAGGGAGTAGTCCTATTGATTTTGGGTGACATGCAGGACAAACATAGGGACATTTTAACGGTTACTTTATTTATTCCTACAGGAGGCCCTCTGCGCCAAGACACTGAACTTTAACCATGTTACGGACTTGGTGACTTGCGGTGTGGATTTACAAATGCACACCGAGGTCCGATGGATGAGTCGGGGGAAGTGTCTTGAGCGATTTTCTGCACTGCGCTCCAAAATTCCAGTGTTTGTGGAAGACAGCGTGGTGATATGAGTGCTTACTGCAGGAAACTCAAAGAGCCGGCGTTTCTGTGCGACATGGCGTTCCTTACTGGCATTACTGCACACCTCAATGACCTGAACAGATCACATTACATTACATTTAGCAGACGCTTTCATCCAAAGCGACTTACATAAACCACATTTTTGCCCAGGGAGCAATTAGGGGTCAGGTGTCTTGCTCAGGGACACTTCGACATGGAACATGGGGCAGCCTGGACTCGAACCACCAACCTTGTGCTTCCCAGCACACCTTCTCTAACCCCAGCGCCACGACGACGCAATGCAGCCTCAGATGGCGCTCTTCGTGGACCCCCTCTCCGCTGCTGTCAGCGAGCAACCTTCTGAATTGCAGCTTGAACTTTGCGACCTGCAGTCTGATCCGTTTTTTCAGGCGAGGCGCAATGAGAAGGGAATTCCGTTTTGGAGTCTGCTGACTGAACGAAAAATTGTGTCCCCCTCCATCATTTAAGTTGCCCATCCCTGACTTAGAAGCTAAAGTCCAAGCAGATGAGGAAACCTTCTCCTTGTGCTCAGCTGGTTGATGCAGTAACTGTGGTGTTTACGTTGCGTTGCTGAATGGAACCTCTTCTTTCTTCTTAGAAACAATGTTACTTCTCAACAATCCAAAATGATGGTCCTGATGTACATGTATGTATACCTGTATGATCACTGCAGATGGCTTTCTTTGACTTTTTACTTCCATTAGACGTGTATTTATTGACGATGTTGTTGAATATGAAGTCAATCAAACGTTCTAACGGGTGTGAACACAGACGATTTCCACAAAACGCACAAAGTCCATGTCCCCCCCACTGCCCGCCTCTACTGGCCCTTCAGCATTCACCCGGGCCGCATCTGTCCCCACCGCCCCCACCTCCTCAACCACATCCCCTTCCCAGTGGGGTCAGGTCCATGGCGGCGTTGAGCACGCCAACCAGCGCCAACAAGTCCACACAAACTCTCTACGTTCCCCACATTGACTTGTAGAACACGGAAAAAACGGTATCGCTCTCAGCTCCACGCTCGACACTCAGAGAGACAGAGAGATTTTTTTTAGATTTTTGAAAAACCTTTATTTATATAAAATCAAGGACACACAATACATAAAACATTGACCATTTTCCATGACCATAAAACATAACCAAACAAAGCGATGTTTCCTCAAAAGGAGCTAGAAAGGTGGCCTAAAGATTAGGTCATCTCCACTAACACAGCAGATGGCCTCCTTGAAGCACCACTTTCCAATGAACTCATCTACGTTGTTCATGCTTTTGAAAAACCTGAAATGGACCCAGACTCTGGCCTTGACCAGGGACACGAAGGCCAGGAGTGCCTCTTGTCCGGCCCTGCCCTCTACTCTGTTCTTCCTGCTACAATAAATTGCAAGTTTAGCTGCTCCTACTATAAAGTTGAGCAGCTTCCATTTTGTGGCGTGTTTTTTATTGTAGCTGACACCTACTATGAAGGTGTTCTGAGACCATCTTTCCTCAAAACGGTTAAAAACATTCTGCAGTGCATTGAAGAGGGAGTAGAGCCTCTTGCAATAATAAAAACAGTGAAAAACAGTCTCTACTTCGCCACAAAAAAGACAGTGTCTGGCTACATCTGGGTTGATAACAGAAATAAAAGCGTTTACAGCAATCGCGCCATGTAAAATCCTCCATTGTAAGTCACCAGTTCTCTTTTTGATCGGAGGTTTGTATAAAACCTTCCATCCCACTTTGCTGCCAGTGTTTATACCAGCTCTTTTCTCCACATGTGTCTGCTCTCCCATTCAGCTTTCTCCACTTCAATACTTTAACACACCGCGCATAGATTGCCTTCCCTTTTGCAGCGTGCAGGTCCAGCTTCTCCTTTGCTCCGTCTAGTAGTGGTCCCGAGCCCCCTTGCAGCATCGGAACAAAACCTAGGTCTGGAAACGGATCATCTTCTCTTGGGGTTTCCTCTCCTCTGTTGTACTCCTGCAGCATCTTTCTTTCTTCTCCTGTCAGTTGGTCAGCCCACCTGTTGAGTATCCTTCTGCTTTGCCGAATGGATTTCAACCCAAGCAGACAAGCCACTGCAGGTGCATTTGTCATTTCAGGACCGGCCACCTCCACCACTTTCCTCAGGGTGGTGGTCCCAGAGGAACATAGCAGGCTGTTAAGACCTGGTGTAGTGCCGTCCTGTACGTCCAACCTGGCTCCATTCACCAGAGGTTCCTCGAGCAGCCAGTGTAGGGAGCAGGCAGGCCCTAGTCTCTCCCAGCTAAAAAAGTTCCATGCCCGAAAAAAGGGACTGATAAAAAGGAGATAATCCACGTAGTTTGACAAGATTAAAATCCATTAAAAAAAGTGCAGTGTCTATTCCCAGGCCCGCTGCTTTCCTCAAGATGAAGCTGGTCAAGTCTCTCAAAACCACTTGTGTTGGACCTGTAAGGTAGCTTTGTGTAAACTGGAACCTAAAGGTTGCCACTCTACTAGGAATGTGCACCAGCCCCTGCCCCCCTTCCCCCTTTTCTAGAAATAAAACACTTTGAGGGACCCAGTGCATTTTGTCCCAAAAAAAGTCCACTAAAATGGCCTGCACTCTCTGTAAGAGACCTTTGGGTGGTTCCATACGGGCCAGCCTATGCCATAGGGCAGATGCCACCAGGTTGTTGATCACAAGAGCTCTTCCTCTGTATGACATGTGTGGTTTCAGCCCTTTCCATTTTTCCAGTCTTCCTTTTATTTTCTCCTCCATCCCCTCCCAATTTTTCTGGACTGCGTCATTACTACCCATATAAACGCCCAGGTATTTGAACCCATCTGTCTTCCAGGTTAAGCCCCGCGGTAGACTGGGTAGATCCCCCTTCCAGGTTCCTACTGGCAGTGCCTCACTTTTGGCCCAGTTAACTCTTGCCGCCGAAAGTTTACCAAAGTCTTTCACAATCGTACCCAGTCTACCAACCTCTTCCTGATTTTTAATAAACACGACAATATCGTCGGCATAGGCTGACAGAATAAGACTTTTGTGAAAGCCCTTTAAAACCAGCCCTTCAATGTTTGCCCTTCTCTTGCATAACATTGGTTCTATAGCCGGGGCGTAGAGCATCCCTGAGATAGAGCAGCCCTGTCTTACTCCTCTGCACACTTTAAATGGGCCACTAAGACTCCCATTAATTTTTAGTACACTCTCAATGTCCCGATACAAAACCTTAATCATTGCCATAAGCCCTGGGCTGAGGCCAAAACTCTCTAGAGTCCTCCAGAGGTAGTGGTGCTCAACCCTGTCAAATGCCTTTTCCTGGTCTAACGAAATGAGACCAGCCTTAATGCCCAATGAATCAGAGATGTCCAAAATATCCAGAATTAAGGACACATTGTCCAATATATTCCTGCCAGGCACACAGTAAGTTTGGTCTTGGTGGATGACCAGGTCCATTACCTCCCGTAGCCTGTTGGCCAATGCGTTTGACAGAATCTTGTAGTCCGCACAGAGAAGGGACACCGGACGCCAGTTTTTTATTTCTTGCAGGTCTCCTTTTTTCGGCAGCAAAGTCAGCACTGCTCTCCTGCAACTCAGCGGCAGATTCCTGTCTTTAAAACTCTCATGAAAAACAGTTAAAAGGTCTTCCCCTATCACGCTCCAGAACTCTCTGTAAAACTCCACTGGAATCCCGTCGATTCCCGGGGCCTTACCCCCCTCCATGCTCTGTACAGCCACATAGAGTTCGGTTGCCAACAGAGGGCCCTCCAACGCGGCATTTACATCCTCTGGAACTTTTGGAAGCTCAGTGCAAAAACAGTCAAATAGTCCATCCTCCTCTCTGTACTCACTGCGGTATAGTTCAGAGTAGAATGTCACAGCTCTCTTTTGGACGTCTTTGGGGTCTTTTAGTTCCTGGCCTGTCGCTGAGCGTAGAGTGTGCAAGACCCTGCTTTGGCCATTCTTCTTCTCCAGTCCAAAGAAGAATCTGGATGGTGCGTCCATCAACGTTGCACTCATGAAGCGTGACCTCACCAATGCCCCTCGAGCTTTAGTGCCCAGCAGGTCTGCCAGCGCAGATTTTTTGACTTGAGATCTTTAATGTGATCTTGATTTCCGGTGGATTCTGCTATGTTCTGCAACTCCACAATTTCAGTCTCTAGATTCTTCATAGACCCAGTGATGTCTCGTGTCACATTGAGAGTGTACTGTTGACAGAGCTGCTTTATTTCTATCTTCCCATAATCCCACCACTGTTTTAGAGAAATAAAATCATGTTTCCTGTTCTTAAAACCACTCCAAAAGAACTTAAACACGTCCTTAAAAAGTGTATCCTCTAAAAGAGCAGTGTTGAAATGCCAGTATGCACTCTTGGCTTTGCAGTTATTTATAAAAACTTTGCAAAAAAACAGGGCATGATCAGTAAAACCCACAGACACCATCCTGCACACTTTGTAGATGTTAAAATGGTGTCTAAAACAATAAAACCTGTCCAGCCTGGCTAAGGAAAAGACACTCCCTCTGGAGTGGGCCCAAGTGTACTGCCTCTCGTTCCCGTTCAAACGCCTCCACACATCCACAACCTCGTGTTCTACTATCAGCTGCTTCAGAGCTCGCTGTGACGGACCGTGAGGTTCTATGTGGTTCCTGTCTAAAAGATCATTTTCCGTGGAGTTAAAATCCCCTCCCAAAAATAAAAACGCTTCCTCACTCACACTGCCCAAAACAGTGCTTAAAGCATGTAAAAAAAACACTTGATCAGGTCCTGAAACAGGAGCATAGACATTCACAAAAACGCAGGTAATGTGTTCAAACGTTTCACCACCAACAGTCTTCCCTCCACCACATGCTTTACCTCCATTGACTGTGGCATAAAGGTTTTTGAAAAGAGGACACCCACCCCCCCACTGGTTGTGGTTCTGTGACTAAGCACAATGTCGCCCCCCTTTCCCTTTTCCAGTCTGTCTCATTGGACTTATCGCTGTGCGTTTCTTGTAAGAACAAGACATCGATGCCTTTAGCTTTCATCAACTGATACAGCAAGGACCTTTTCGTTGCATCCCTGGCCCCGTTGATGTTCAATGTGCTAATGTTGATGTGGCTCATGATTATTGAGATAAAGAATAAACAAAGCAAGATCTTCGATCTGCCGTTGCGCTTCCATTCTGCGTCATTCATCAGTGACTTCTTCATCAACATTGAGATCATTATTGATTTTCTGTACTATTTTCCTCAGCCGGTATACTTCCTGATTTATTAGGCCTCCCCTGTCCTTACTGCTCATATGCATCCGGTCAAACTTAGCGAACTTCTCTTTATCGGAGAAGTAATCCTCTACCTTAACTCCCTTCATGTTTTTCGTTTTTTGTAAAAACACTTTAATCTTCCTCACACTGTATTCTCTGGCGCTCCTCTGACCACCAGCCTTGAAGTCAGAGGACTGACTGTCAGCAGAGTCTACCTCCATGTCAGACCCAGACCTTGCTTCTTCGCTCCCTTTCCTCATGTTTGCAGCTCCTTTCTTCGCCTGTGAGCTCCCATTTTTGCTCTTCGTTTTCCTTTTCCGGCGAGGGATTTTGAGCGCTCCTTCATCTCCCTCCATGTCTATGTCGCTTTCCATCACCATACCTGTCTCCTCCTCTCCTTCAGCACTCCCCTGACTCCTCGCCTGACCCTCCTCAGCTCCCTCTATGCTCACCTGGCTTACCTGTTGGGCCACCCCTGTCTCCTCTGCTGTGTTTCAACTGTTCTCTCCTGTCTCCCTTCAAGCCCCTGGCTTTCGTTCTCAACTCCCCCGCCCCTCTAGCTCCCCTGCTGGACTTCCCTACTTATTTGCTTAAACTTGTCTGTCTCACTCGCACACGTCATCCTTCCTTGCTTGACCTCACCTGTTCCCCCAACCCCCGCCTGCCGGACCTCACCCTCTCCCTCCTCCCTCGCCATGCTCCCCTGGTCGACTTTCCCTGTCTCCCCTTCACCCGCCTGACGGACTTCACCTGTCCCCTCCTCACCCTCCCTACCCCCCCGCTCAACCTCACCTGTCCCCTCCTCACCCACCTGCGGGACTTCGCTCATCCCCTCCTCGCCCACTGTGCTTCGTTGTTCAACCTCACCTGTCCCCTCCTCACCCTCCTCCCGGGCTTCGCCTGTCACCCTCCCCCCCTCCTGACTAACCTGCTGGACCCCTCCGGTCTTGTCCCTACTTCCCTGCTGCGCTTTGCCATCACTCTCCTGTCCTTCCCTCCCATCGTCCCCTCCCCTAATGTTCTGGACAGAGGAGGTCTTTGCTGGAAGATGACCACGGCCCCGTTCATCCGAGCGGCCGACTTATCGCTGCCGTGCCCGACCTTCTCCCCCACAGCCCAATGTCCTCCACGCTGGACGGGAAGCCCGCGGCGATCTTAATGCCGTGCTTCCTCGTGAGCTGGGAGAACGTGTCTCCATTTACCGTCTAGAGACGCCGACCGGCGAGACACCGGCAGGAGAAAAGAAACCCAAAGAAAAAAAAACCACGACTAACCCCACAACTAAAGTGAAAAACAACCACTAAACCACATTAAATTAATATATATAACTAAGGGAAAAAGAGAAAAAAGAGAAAACCGCTCAACGACGCTCACACACGCTCACACACACTCACTCCCAGCATGCACCGAGAGAGAGAGAGAGAGAGAGAGAGAGAGAGAGAGAGGTTTGAGGTTTAAAGAATCCTTTATTCCACTTTTACAAAGGAGCCAGAACACAAAACATGAAAGAAAAACCAACAATAAACACAAACAGTCCAACAAGCAGAAACAAAAGAGACAGAGTAAACAAACATCTGCATTCTAGCCTGAACAGTTGTTCCCCCCCAGGCTAAAGGCCGCCGCGTGTTTCTGCGTCTGCGTCGACGCGCTGGTTTCACTTCCTGGTTGTAAAGTCCTGCGTGTGTTGCAGAGCGATTCACCTCCAGAACAACAGGTGGAGTCACGTGTTTTGTTGAAGACGACCTGGAGAGTCACGTCTTTGTGTGTGGAAGTCGCTGGTGGCTTTATTTATTGATCATAGACTTTATTGCCCCGTGCATCCACACTGCTGCTTTTCATCAAGGACACGTTTGTCCCGTATTTTTCTCCACGACTTTGTTCCCTCGTTTGTGGAGATCTCCCTCCATGAATCAGAGGCTAATTAAATTCCTTCAGAAAAAAAAAAATGTAATGCTGCATCTGTCAGCAGAGGATGAAGTTGACAAAGAAGGAGGACAGAGACCATTACAGCTGGTAATAACCTTTTAACTATTTTCATAAAACAGCGCTATTGACTGAGCAGTTTTGTGCTTATTCTCTCATTATTTAGCAGCCATTATAAGGGATGCAAATGGATTTGGAAGATGGATCCTAAACCAACATATTGGTTGGATGCATTTAGTTCACACAATTAAACCAGCGATCAGCCAAATGCTGGTGAAATATGCAAGTGACATTTCCTTCACTTACCAGCCAAAAAAGTCATCTATTCAATGCCTTGTACAATGTGAACATCCACTTGTTGTATGTGTAACATTTACAGTGATTGATGCTCAGTAATGATATTCTCTCAATCAGATCAATAACCTGTTTATTTACCGTGTGCTCTTATTAAGGACCAAGACAGTGAAATCAATTAGGGACAAATCTCTTTTCAGCAAGTCCACACTTTCACTCTCTCAGTGGATGCAGTTTATTTATCGGTGATACATTTCAAAGTGCTACATTACTTAGGAAAAGCTTTGTTGAAAACAATGTAAGTAAACTCATGATGTGTGTGTGACGTATTCTATAGATTTGCACAGGGCCTTCGTCTCAGACAGGTTGATATGGTGGAGGACGATATTGCTGCAACCCTCTCCAAGATGGGCACAAAACTAAGGAAGGTCTGCAGACGGGCTGTTGAGAGGACGAGACGACAAAAAGGACAAAAAGGACAGCTCATCGGTGGACGGCGGCAATTTGTTGTAATTGATGAGTCATTTCCGCCATAAGAGAAAGGTGTGTAGAGCTGCAATAAAAGGCTTGCTGTAAATGGTTTGTGATGCTAAGTGATAAAACACCATCTCAATTAGTGGCTGGACAGCATTTTCATTAAAATGAATGTTTTTGGTTTCTTGTACCATAAAGCTTTCGCTCTCAGTCTACTTTCAGTCTGCATGTATAAGTATTCTCATATTGTTTTTCATATATGAAAAACTAAACAACCATTGTTGTTATCATGTAATTTGTATATGATGACACTGCAAAAAGTAAAAATACATTGATTTCTTACATTTAGTTCATCACAGGTCATCATGTAGTTGGTCAATACACCACATGAGCTATTTATGTTTCTTTCCATTGTTTTTTAACAGTGTGGGAGAGGAAGAATGGGTGGCATGGAGAAGACGGAAATGGGTCTTCGGCGTGCTTGGTGTGCAGCAGCAGAGGAGCAAGAGAGCGAAGCCGGTGCTGCGCCTTGTAGAAAGAAGAGGACCTTGTCCCACTGAATGCACATCATGTCAGGATAGGATCAAACATCATTAGTGATGAATGGCGTGCTTATCGTTCCCTGCATGCACTTGGCTACAATCATATGACTGAATCATGCAAGGTGGCATGTAGATGCCCAAACAGGTGCCCACACACAGCACATAGAAAGAGGCGTAGCATTAAGGAGCAAGTGTGGAGGCAAAGAGGTAATCAAAGCGAATGCTTTGTGTCTGACCATCTTTGTCTTATAGAGGGACTCAATGGCTAAGCAGGAACACAGAGACGGTCCTCTTGGTAGGACACTACATGATGTAGCTAACAGGTACAGGGTGGAGGCTACAATGGAGGCTAAATAGTGGGAGTGGATCACAGTTTCATTTCCATTGCTGCCCCTGAAAAGGTTTGCTGAGTTTAGAGATCAGAATACAGGAAAGCACATGGTGATTTTACTGGGAAACATCTAGATGCCGTCCATGACTTGATGTTGTGCTGATGGACCATGTTTTAAAAAAAAGGTTAAACCGTTAAATGTTCAGAGGAATAAACATAATGATAATCTACCTCAGTTTTATCATGCACTTTAAGGTCATTTCAATGTTTTTGATAATATGCCTCGATTTTTACAGATCCTGAAAGTGTTTTTATTTTTTACATTTGTAGTCCACAGCAATAAATAAAACTATTTTGGCCGTCACAGTTGAAACACTTGTACTATGTTTTTTCTTCCCATTAAGTGAGGGACTGTAATGAAGCCATTTGTACTGCCTAAACCAAGTGTCCTGAAATCTGAGTGTCTTTTTTTTCAGGGACTGAGTTTCAATAAAGTGGGTATTGGGCTGGTGTGGGCAGGTACCGAGCTCCTCCTCTCGCTGATCTAAACCACTGCCTCCTGTGCCTGGTTCTGTCTCTCTTTCCCTGTCAGTCTCCTGAAATATATGTACGTAACATGTAGCGTTGGAAAAACCACCAAGAAATCATACACAAGATGCAGGTACCTGCAATGCCTTACTTAGCTACATACTTAAAATGACTGTCTATGTGCAACACTAAATTGCATTCATTTCACATTGATTTCTCACCTGATCATCTGCATGTCCAGAGCTTGTCCCTGTGTGGCCACTGCTTTCATCTTGCCTGTCTCTTTCCCCGTCTCTCTGTGACGCCTGCATTGTGACCACATGTCATTTTATCAGAAAAACAGCGACTCGTGCTGCCCACTTCGACCGAACGCGGGCCAAACCATTAACATGATGGGGAAGGGTGGCGGTGACGATCCGACCGGCCGGCGGTACGGTCGATGTATGTACATAGGTATATTTTACATACTGTCTGCTGTATATTGGGGGGGACAGATTGGTACCTTTTCAATATTGGGGGGGACACGACCCCCCCAAAGAATGCGTGGTTACGCCTATGGACCATCACATGTCCATCACATCAGGACTCCTGTCCATCAAACCACATGTGCAGAGAACCCATCCAAACCACGGCGAAGGAGGAGAAGCTGCTGTTGGAGGACGTCCTCCTCATAGACATTCTCAGATATCTGCAGCAGCAGAAGCAAACAAGAGACAGCAAGACAGGAGACGACTGCAGGTGAGAGACAAACAGCCCCAATACCCCGTCCCCCCCAGAGGACAAATATCCAGCAGGTAGAGACCGTTCAATGGGTCTCCAGCAGACAACGTGGGGACAATAGAGGACATGGATGTTATATATGTGGACAGGAGGACCATTGGTGCAGAGAGTGTCCCAGGAGTTATGAAAGGGACATGCGACCAAACGCTCCACCACGGCTGTTCTATACAACGCAGCCCGGCAGAACCAGAGGACGGGTCCACCCCCCCCTCATACAACCCCCATAACAACTAACTGGTGACACACCGACGCCCACTGCTTCCCAACAGCCCAGATAAGCAGCCTTAGTCTCCCCAGTTTACGACTCACATTCCAGGTAGAAGAAGGGAGAATAGAGAGTACAGACTATTGAGAGTGTCAGAAAATAGATTTACAACCAGTACGAAACATTGATTTACTAATAGAGGGAAACTGTCAGTAACAATGAGACACGGTTGTGAAAGATTTAAATGAGGAATGAAGGTGATGAGAATTGTAGTACATAGTGTCAGTTTTTTGTATTAATGTTTGTAGTTTTTGAGTCTAAAGTGCCTCACTAAAGTATCAGGATGATGGGCTGATCAAATTGATGAGTGCTGAAATAGGGAAACTTGTTGAGTGTCCTGTAATGTGCACAACAAGTATACACACTGGAAGCGAATGATACCTTGTTTCAGCCCACTCAGTCTTTCCCTTTCTCAAGACTTGGTCGAAAGTATCTGGATGATGGAAGCAAACGTCTGAGCAAAGGAACATTGATAGCAGCAGTACATTAGGGAAACTTGTTAGACGGTCATCCTGTAATGGTACAACAAGTAGTACACACTGGAAGCGAATGGCGTAAACAAACAGATGGTCTCTCTTTCCCTTTCTCACTCCGTTGAGACCCTTTTTAAAATCCTGGATGGAATTTGTTCCGAGCAGTAAAGTTTTTATACACACATGTGAAGGCCATCCTCAGTGGCAGGTGCAAATTATAATTAATAGACCAAAAAAGAAGAAACGCGGATATGAATACCAAACAAGATGTGAACCGTCTATGAGATCGAGTCGACCGCCCTCCCTTCTCAGGACACAGCTAGTGGTGTGAATCTTGTGGTCTGAAAGCATTGTTGTGTGCTCACAAACCATGCGATCGTAGGCCGGCTCTTGATCTTGTAACCGGCGGCACATATTGGCCTCAGTGTCAATGAAGGCGTGCAGCTCGCTCACTGGCCTTTTCAGGTAGTGCACTTCATTGGGGGCACGAGAAAGTGCCATATTCACGTTGTATCCTGTCGGAGGAGTCCAGAGCAGTGAAGCGCCAGCTCCGGGTCTCCGGTTGTTTCCGTGGTACATGGTGAATATCAATAAAAAGACTTGTGGAAAGCCTGTAAAAAGGCGTTTGATAGACGGTAAACGACTCAGTGTAGTCTTTAAAAAGACCGGTGGAAAGCCTGTAAAAAGGCTCAAATCCTGTAAAAAGGTTTTTGTTTTGATGGTAAATGACTGACTGAATGTGGTCTGTGAAAAAGGGTGTTGAATCTTTCAAAAGGCTACTTAACTCTGTAACGGACAGATGTCGCTGATAAATTCTCTGGAGAAAATATCTGAACTGCTCCCTCTGAACTCAGTAAGACAATGAACAGAAACATCTGATTCCGTTTGCAAATATTCTGATTCCGTATGCAAATGAATGTTGGAATAATACACACTCATGTGGGGCGAGCATTCCGTCACCATGGAGACGGGGTACAAACACGGCGCACAGTAAAATATGTATATATACACATCTCATAAGCAGCACGTTCAACAACGTCTCTAAAATGTCAGCCATTAACAAAGACTTTAATACAAGACATTGAATGACATTGTTCTGTATCACTATTGGTCAGAAAGTCACCTGTATTTAATTTGCCTACCTGAAACCCTTTGATGCTCACCTCAGAGTTCAGGGCCACCGTGATAGAGAGGGGGAGCTGCTGCTGTTCGGCTGTGCAGGAACCACTTCCTGTTGACCTGCAGACCACCGAGCCGCCACGCTGGAACACAGAAACCTGAGAGGAAAACACACGTTTCATATAGAATATGACATAGGAAGTAACCCTCGCTGTGTGAATTGAGACTTTAACACTAACTGTGTCCAGGGTGACGGGCAGACCCAGAGTCCGGCCTCCTTTATGCGCCTTTGCAGTGAGGACGTCGTACCAAACCTAAAACACAAACAGCCCTTCATGTAACAGGCGCCATGAGGTGACTTGTGAGTCACTAGAAGACGTTTGTTACCTGCTGCTTGATTTACCTCACCAGATCCAGGAAGAAGGACTCGCACAGCTTGAACACGCGGCTTGGTTACAGGACTGGCCAGCAGTGCTCCACCTACATACAATCAAAGACAGTTAAGATCATAAAAGTGAGAACTTCACCCAGTAAAAAAAAGGTATTTATCACCAATCATATACTGGTGGTCCACAGCGAAGGTGCTCTGTTCTCCTGGGAACTCCACCCAGAGAGGTCTGTGCGCGTTTGAATAAAACAAGCATTTCCATAAGCTCTTCTTAAAAAAAGTGGATCTACTGATGTTTTAATGACCAACTTAAAACATGACAAACATGGACCTCTAGTGTCAGAAAGCAGAAGGTAAAGTGGACAAACAGCCTGCAGTACTTCCACTGGGCAGCAGAGGGAGGCAGACGGAGGTGTGAGCCAGGTGGAACAGAGTAAACCAGTAAGGCAGCAAACAGGACCTGAGGGCACAAGAGGCAACACTCGGATCATTACACACTGAACAAAGAGGACTGTGCACGTCCACGCTGATATTTAACAAGGCCACCTCCTCTTTGTCCACTAAGACACATTTTGACGATTCGTCCTGTTTATTGTTTTTTCACGCTAATTGAAAAAAAGACCTAGGAGATGATATTCATTAAGGGAAAGCAGTCGTTCCTGGTGGATCCAAATGGCTGTGACTCATTTGACTGAAACAGTCAGAGAAGCTCTGTTGGATCGCAGTGCGGATGGCGGCGGTGACTTTCTCCCCAAACAGCTTCGTCCCCTTTGCAGAGTGACCTCTGAAGAACGGCTGCAGGGCGGCCGCCTGCTTCCAGCGCGGCAGCATCTCCGGCTCCGGGTCACGTTGCACGCCAGGTGAGGCATCGGCCCAAGACCAGCGCCCCCCTCAGGCCGCAAAGAGAGAGCACTTTGCTGTGTTACCTCGACAATATCGCATGTAGAATCGTCAGGGTTTATTGTATATTCTTTCCTGCCTGATTAGGCTCTCGCCTCACAAGAAGAGAATGTATTTACTTGTTTATATCCTCTTTGTTGATCTGTCCTCATCGGTCTCCGGCTTAGATGAATGAACCTGTGTTTAATGTCACATTGCTGCAGTTCCCTGAGACCACGTCTGCAGAAATGCAGATGTCACGGTGTATGTTCTTTGGGGTACAGGCAGGACACAGCAGGTTTGGTAGACAATCCTTTTATTTCGTTGCTTCAGTTGTCAACGCAGCGAGAGCTCCCGGCGTCTCGCTCGCTCTGCGGCTCTCTCCTCCTGATCGCCCTTACTGCATTTTAAAACCAGACCAACACCATCAAAACACATTCAGCTCAGCTGAGGCCGATTGCCTCCACCTGCCACGTTCCCTGAGCCCCTCCCCCTCTCCCCCCTCTGCAGACGAGCAAAAACCACGGCCACCACCACAGCAGAGTTCTGGAACGTTTTTATAAAGGGCCTAAAATGTCTGCAAGAGAGAGGCCTCAACCACTCAACAGTTTGACACCGGGACAGAACATTCCAGTCCAATGTTACAGCACCAAAGTCCCTCATTGGGAGCAACTCTACTTCCATTTGACCATTTTAGACATAAACTCTATTCAGTCAGAGAAACATTACCAGGCCAACGAGACCCCTCATAGATCTGCCCGTCTCTGTTCTTGATGAAGTGCCCCCCATCTCTGGCCTCATTAGACAAACACCAACCGGGGTCGATCTTGATGTGAGGATCGGTTATCACGACCAACTGACAGAGAAGAAAAAAATGCACCATAATGATTCGTGACACCCAAAAACAAACAAGGCCGACAATGTACGCTAGAAACTCACCTTCCTCTTCCTCTCCTCCAGGTGGCGCTGCAGGTTGGCCGGTTGGGGGGAAAAGCGCGGCGTCCCAGGTGAAGTAACGCTTCCCCTCCGTGTGCTCGATATCCATCCAGATAACGTCGCACGGGATGTCGTGGCGGTCGAATCCAGCGTCCACAGCCTTCACGTCAGCCTCTTCGTCGTAGATCCAGCGGCTCTGGTGGTACCCGAGAGGAAACAAAGGGGGCGGGGCTTGATATCCTGAGAGAGGGAGGAGAGACGAGTAGCCGTGACTTATGGATCATGTGAATATTGTCAACATGTGCAGAAACAAACTAAGAGGGGAAGTGATACAGAAAGCATCGTGTTCCTTCTCATTAATGTGTGTAATTTGCAACATACAAGACACAATAAACAGTAAACAACCTGATATCTGACGCTGCATCCTTATCATCCTTATCTAATCCTGTTGTGGGGGGTTTCTTTCCACATGCAAATAGTCCAATATATTGTGTGCTGCACACTGGTACTGGGTGAACAGCTGCTGTGGACCGGGCCCGAGCAGAACCACGCTGTCCATCACACCTCTTTCTGTCAGTCTGTGGCTCCATGCGCCTCGTCTTCAGTGGGGGAGTTTGGCCGTGCTTAGAGAGGGAGGGGGTTTGTAAAGTGGTTAAATGTGCATTTCTATATGTTTTCCAACATAAATGTAGTAATAAACGGGTTTATTGGCTGTTTGCCAGCAGGAGGACAAAAAGCAGCAGCAAAGTCTGCAGGACGGATCAATCGTTCCCAGTCACACAAACGGGATGAACTACGCAGCTGAAAGAAGAAGCTCTCTGACCGAGGACCAGATACTGTATGAGAAGCACACAGGAACAATACTCGCCCGAGGAGCCGACACGCTGTGACCCACGTTAACAAGCGTCTCAGGCGTTCAGCCAGAACACCCAAAGTCCGGTCTGGTTTGTGGGCCACTAACAGCGGAACAGAGGCGTACGGGCCGAGGCGGCTGTACAAGTCGTACGCAAAGACATCCGGCTCATACAGCCGGTGAGGGTCCCCGTCACTGCCACGGCACATGAACTAAAGATCATCAAGGGATTGTGAAAATGAAACATGGATGTTCCTGCTCGTGTCGTCTGCTTGTAGTTCATGTGTGTACCTGGTGTCTCTGGGCTGAAGGCCGTCGGCGTGCTCTGGTACACGAGGCTGAACCCGTGGAGACAGAGGTCGGACCCGATGCTGCTGGGACCTGGAGACGGACAACACGTCCATTTATACTTTAACTAAATATAGAAGGTATTTTAGCGAAGATCATGCTGGTGTTCCTCTCCGGTCCGATGCATTAGACGAGTGAAGATCTGTGGGAACTAAACTGTAAATATCTACAAGGCACAAGAGGAGTTTCAGTATCCGCCTCCATCAGAGAGCAGTGCAGCGCTACTCACATGAAAGGAGGAAGAACTTCTTTGCAGCTACAGAGACTTTAAGACATTTTGTCTCTCAGGTTTCATGTATTTTATTTCTTGTTTAGAGCGATAAACGGTTACGTTCATGCATTGTATCATTTTCCTATGATTCAGGGACACTGGAGTAAGATGGACTGTTGCACATATGTTGCTTATTACTTTGAGCTGGTGTGATTGTGTCATATTTTCTGATCATGTCATTGTGAGGAGTTGTGTGTTGTGAGTCTTGCCGTGTTCGTCCTGTGATGTTGTATGTGGGATGAATGCAGCGTCACTTCTTCTTCTTCTTATTCTTATTATTACTTTGGCCACAACACAAATGTAGGATGGAGAAAAGTGCATCACTGGGTTTTTGGGCCACAGTGTGACGAGCTGTAAAGAAAACATTGATAGGTATGAAAGCCAAACGGTTGCCAGTCAGTACACACCTGAGCCAAAGAGCAACACCAACACTAAGTGTCCACTAGTGTCCTGTTCCAGTCAACCGGATGCTTTGTCCAATATTCACTCTGCTTTTTGTTCTGTCTCTCTAGCTGCTAAATGCTCCACTTTGGTCCCCACGCAGTAATAAACGTTGTCTCTGGTGTGGGAACTTCTCAACTCTAAGATGCAAAAACCTGCTGCATTGATTCAGTGACATCACCTCATCTGGACGTCAGTTTCAGCTCGCTGTGTCTTTACTGTAGTTTCCTGTCACGCTTCCTCCTCTCCTCTTCCTCCCCCCCTTGATCCCTCTGTCTTTGAGCTGATGTGTGAAAACCTTATTTGTTGATCACGGCACGTATGTGATGCTCCACAGAAGGAAAGCACCAAGTATGTGCTACATTTCAACACCTCAGTTATGAGTTACACACAAATGATGCATTTTTATATTTTGTTTATAAATGTCTTCATTTCTAAATTTTAATATCTTGGCTTTTTGTGAGATGTTTGCAATATGTATAATAACACGTTTTAGTTAACATAATTCAAAGGTAACCAAAGACATGGTATTATTTATTTGCAGCTTAACTGTGGCTATTTTCATCAATAACTTGTGCATTATTCTGCCAGCAGATCAAATTTAGCATCTCCTGAAAATGAGAATGCAAAGGAAGTTGTAGCGTGTGTATAAAGGCTCAGTGTTCAATGTGGGGGTTCAGGGTCCCTGCAGAGTCAGAATACAGCAGATGGACTCTACTACCCTTTCCACCACAGAGGGATGCTGCTGAGCCTTTGTTGTGGCTGTGCACTCGTGTCTTTCATCAGGACCTGACGTTTCATCATTCATCATTTTACCATAACATTTGTTGTCTTGGCCAAAGTCCGACAGTCTTGTGCATCATGATGTTCAGGGCAATGGGTCGACCACAGCAGGCAGTTGGATTTGAATCTTCTCATCTGCTGATGCAAAGATACTTAGAACATAAACGCTGACAAAGGAACTAGACAGTGTTGTAGACGTTTTTCACTTTTTCACACGAGCTGGGAACCTTCAGGAGCCCCCAGTGACCCCCAGTGACTCCCAGTGACTCCCAGTGACCCCCAGTGATGCACCGCACCCACTTGTGTTCAAAAAATGAAGAAACTCCGGACAGACAGAAGACATGTTGGACTGAAAAGTTCAAATGAAAAGCCTTTAATAAAAGAAAAGGTGTTGTGCTAAAAAGAAGATCTCAGCTGAGGATCCGCTGGTTTGTGCATCAACAGGCCACAGAGGAGCTCATTGACTATCACATAGTGACCGTCTCTTGCTTCCACCAACCAATCAAGAACAATGGGTGCTTACAGATATTTATAGAGTTCAGTAAAGGTGTGAGAAGCAGTGTCCACACCCCTGGACACGTGCCTCCTGGTGCGTTCAAGTTGACTAGTTATTTACAGAATATAGTGGTGCAATGAGGTATTACATTGGATGGCGCGTTCACTGTAACTCTCTGGGTCAATATAAGTGGTGCAAAGTATTACATGAATGCATTTTGATTGGTTACATTACATTGAACACAATCATAGCTGTGCATTGGTGTTATTCTATTGATTAGTGTCAACATGACAGCGGTGTCCCACTATTCTCATGTCTTTATTGATCACATAGTGTCAGAATCAGGGCTGTATCCTGGTGGACACTAAATGCATTTTATTCATTGGTCTAATTCATGAAGCGTCGTCAGTCTGACTACTGTAACTCTCTCCTGCAGGTCTCCTGCTACCACCATTCCACCTCTGCAGCTCATCCACAATGCAGCAGCTCCACTGCTCTTTAACCTTCCTAAGTCCTCTAA
>BMAF01002870.1:0-11602 GCA_014132575.2 Gasterosteus nipponicus | reverse complement strand
GTATTATACGTTAATTTCATCAATGTACATTTAAATAATAAAACCAAAAACACATAAGGAAATGATGTGAGAAGTCATTTAAGAGTAGCAGGTCCCCAAAAGGGAAAAAAGGAGAGGGACGTCAGCAGAACAAAGTGGGTGATGCAGAAACAGTTAAGGATACGTGTTTGAAATGAAGGAGACCCGTTGGATTGAGGACTTTATACCATGGGCTCATTTCCGGCGACGCAGAGAGATGCGCTGCAGTCTCCTAGCTTTCCCCCTGGCATCAATGGGCCGCATCTCATTGACCTTTGACCTGACCATCCGGGAGTAGCTGGGTCTCTTGGTGTAATGCATCAGAGGGCGGTCAGGCTGAGAATAGTTGCTTCAGAATGAAGTCTGAGGGTGAGGGAGAAATGGAAGTTATATTTGGTTTACACTTTAATTTAAAGGCAGGGCACAAAAGCATTCTGGTAGCTGTAAGTTTAATGACCGGGTGGTTTTGATCTGGAGGAAGAAGTCAAACTTTTTGAGTGAGGCCAGACCCAGAATTATTCTTGTCATTACGTTTCATTTTTCTATTCTGTACATTGGGACAAATGTCTTGCCATGGCTGCTCCACTAATCTGTAGGTACTGTTGGCCATTAATGTCAAAGTCATTTCTGGTTAGGCTAAGCTTGTCATGACGGGTGGCGATAACGGCGACCCGAACACCTTCCCGGGACGCTAGAGCCGACTGCGTCTGCCAGGAAGCCAGCTGGCGTTCTCCCACGAGTTCCCCACAACTGGTTCTGGGAAAAAACTCTGCTGAGTCCTTGAAAGGTTGCGTCATTCTGTCAGGATGGCGGGAAAGGCAGGACTCAAACGCAGAGTTTCAAAAAACAAAGAGACATTAATGTTCAAAAATCCAAAAAGCAAAAAAGGGCCAAAAACGGCGACAGGAACCAGGGAAACTCAGACATGGACTTCCGGACATTCAACAATGACGCGACAAGTGACAAGTGACACACATGGCTTAAATACACTAGGGAGGTGCAGGTCATTGGACACAGGTGGAAACAATCAGACAATCACATGGCTGCTTCAGCACTTCAGACCACATGTACAATCATCCTGTTGTTGTAATGTTTCCTCGCTGAGTGGATTCGGACTGTCGACATGTTTTCAGCCACAGTTCATCTCCTCCCCTCCCTACACGCCTTCCTCCTAAGTCATTGTCTCACATGAACAACCACTGACTGCCTGCTACTGGAGGACAAGTCCACCAGAAGGTGCTGAGCGTCTTCTACTACCTCATTACTAATTCACATGTACAAAGACTAAACCTTATTCTAATGAATGTATACAATCAACTATTGTTAGCAGGTGGTGAGCTGCGAGCGGCAGCGCTGGTTTATCTGATGTTACACCCAGAGTACTCGTCTGCTTATTTTACCTCTGAAAACAAACTAGGTCCAAACTTTGTCTTCTTCTTATTCGTCACTAGTGCAGAGCCATGTGGAGTACTGCATAAATGAAAAGGCCGCTCATTGATTCAAAGTGGTCACCTGTCTAAAGAACTCCTCCAGAAGGGATGTGGTCCAGCGATGATGGAGGTCCCAGCGTTTGGCAGGGTGGCTGATGTCAGCAGTGTGCAGTAGCAGGGACAAGGCCTTTGCTTTGTCGGGCCTGCAAGTCCAGTCCAGTTAGTGGACGCGGCGCGTGAAGGGTTGTAAAGCAGAAACAATCATGGTTTGATAGTTTCAGCATTGTGAAGGACTGGAGTGACTGGCAGCATGAGGCGGGACGGACCCAGACGTGAAACACTCACGCCTCATGTTGCTGCAGGTGGCTTTTCATCCCGTTGATCTGCTGGAAGTGGCAGGACATGTCTGTGGCCAACACCATCTCCACCACCAGAGCCCGAAGCTCTCTGAAAGAGGGCAGGCAGTAAAACATTCATGCTCCCTACAGAAGGAATCTTAGATGAAGCTTGGGGAAAGTTTAATCAGAGGAGACTGAGATGCTTTCATCCTGTTGCTGTCACTTCTATATTTCTGCAGCAATGCAGTGCCAGATCGATGCAACTCTGCCCCAAACTGCTCAACTTGTCCCTAAAATGAGTCATTTGATTCTGCTTGACTGTAAAATAAGGTGACGTGTTTCTCCCTGGTATCATCAGCTGTAGCTCCCTCTAAGCACCAGTAGGAGGCAGTATTTTAGAAGCAATGACTTGCACTGTAATCTGGGGGTTGTATTGTACAGTGAATTATTATTTGAAGTCATTGAATGGAAACAACGGTAAAAAAGGACGTCCCTTCAGCTGCAGCGCTCTTCTCTTACCTCCACTCGTCTTTGGAGAGATTAGACAGAATGTTCATGTCATCACTGTGCTGTAGAAGGCGATATGCAGCACTGACGTGGTAGTTCTCCAGAACAGCTCGGTCATTGTACAACATGGCGGTGTCTGACCTGCAAATGCGACACGGCTACTTCAGGAATGATCACCCTCACCGTCATCGTGATAATGCCAACAATGTATGAGGTAAAGCTGCTATCATTCATAGTAGGCTTTTTATTAGGTCACCTGTTAGATATCTCTTCATGCTCCAGTGTTGTCCACTGTCCTCAGAGACTGCAGGGATTAAATGCTACAAACGATGCTACGTGGGAATAACCTTGTCTGAATATGGAAGTTATTGGTGGTCCCTGTGTGCTCGTAGTCATGAATGGCAGCTGCAAAATGATGGCAAAGATCTCCAACTCACTGAGCCAGTGCTGAAGGAGAGAGGCAGACAGACGAGGAGGAACGTGTCAATCGGGAGATGAAGATTAAAAACCGTCCTGCTTAACGTTGTGCGGTTCTCCTGCTGGAAGTGAAACAGCACAGAGTCTCTTTTGCCAGTTGTCAGTGTGCCTGAACCACCTCGGTTGTTTTCCAGTAGCACCTCAACTCAAATGAAAGCAAATAGAGCTCTTCACCAAGAGGATCTGGTGCAAAGTGCCTCACTGAGTGCTGGAGGTCACTGTGCGAGGAGGCCAACAGGACAACATCACATCAGCACCAGCAGAGAGGAGATGGAGACCCCGACCCGAGGTCCTCCACCCCGGGTGCGCCTAGATATCCTGTCCATGAAAGTCACCAACTGGAGAGTCAAAAGCCTTCTCCGTCCACAAAGCACATGTAGACTGGTTGGGCAAACTGCCAGGACCCCCCAGTAGTCTCGGGAGGGTAAAGAGCTGGTCCACTGGTCCAAGACCGGGACGGAATGAGCACTACTCTGCTTGAGTCCAAGGTTCCATATGCTGTGATATGAGTCACTGCCTCCCCAGCATAGTCTTTCCCCAGAAAGGTGAAAGTGTGATATCCCCTTCAGCAACTCACGGCGAGTCCCATCCAGCCCCGGCCTTGCCCCCATGCAGCTTTCTGACCCCCGTAGTGACCCACAGGCACGTGGAGGCGGGGCTTGTACCTTTTAATAACACAATGTCTGCATTGTACATGTGGTGCTGCTATAGTCCCTAGACAGCCGTCATGAGGGATTGTTGATGCATTATTTCAACGCAAATTAAGTTGGGTGGTGCTTGTGTTTGGGGAGGGGCTTGAAAAAGGCCCCGTGGGCCTCTGTTTATTGCGGCCTTGGTTACCTGAGAAGGAGTCTCATTTAGGTTTTAACCATGATTTAAATCTATGTTTTGTCTTTACTTTACTGATTCACTGAACTCTTTCTTCAGTTGTTCTTTCTTTGCTGTAACAACCTACATCAATAAAAGTCACCAAAGTCACTTAAAGCTCCAGTTTGTCATGCAGCCTTTCATCCATTTACAGTCAGAGACAACACTAACTTTGCTATTGCATCATTATTATCTACCTGTCAGTCATCATTCATCCCGTCCCGATTGGATTTTGAGGTAGGAAAGCTGTGATGAGTGACTTGTAAGATCCACTGAGGAAGTCTGCAGGCACTTTTGAAAAGCGTATTGCATTGTGCTTTTACCCAACCCTGAAGGTACCACCATGCCGGTCTTGAGGAGCAGGTAATGAATGGTCTGTGTGACATCAGCCGCATGCGTCAGGTTGTGATAGGGATTCTTGTGTTTGCTGTAGCCCACTTCCAACGAGTCCACGAAGGATATGAGGACACAAACAGGGACCTTCAACAGAAGACAAGGAACAACCAGTTGCTTTGCAGAATTGTAGAAGCAATACAGAGAAGTTGTTCTGTTGAACCCAGTACGTTCCCATCAATACTTAGTTCTGCTGTCACTGACATTGTGCTCATTACATACACAGCGTCTTGTCAAAATGAACATACCTTGAAACGGTTGATCAAGTCATATCTGGTGAATAGCTCATAGAAGACACATTTCAGAGCGTGGTCCCCACTAGCATCGTTCAGTGCAAACACATCAAAAGACCACATGTCCACATGCTAGAAAAAGACAAACAGAAGCTTTATTAGCACGTGAATGTCCACATAACGGTTCAACTGTTCATTTCTAGGATTCCTTTGTTAAGGTACCATCGATAAGAAAACATAAAAACACCAGTTACAATTTAGTCTGGAGGATTTTGTACCAATCGACCAATCGAGTCCTTGCATTCCAGGCAGGACGATGTGTCTCAACGGTGCATTTGTGTACATTGTTGGGATGCGGAGAACATGGGGAAAGCCGCTGCACGCCGCGCTGTTCCTGAAGTTTATTTGGCGCTTGAGAAACTTCTGGATGGTTCATTACATTCCCTGCCGATGTCCCAGTAAATGCAATCAAAGAGGGCTTTTATGGAACTGCAGGTAATTGAGTCATTCAGTGTTTCATCACTTATTGAAAAGGCGTTCCTATCACTATTCATTACGGAGCTTATCATCTTTATAGAATATGATTAAGGTGGACTCATGATAAGAATAAAGGGAATACACACATACATGCTGATTCACACACACATATTCAAACTCCTGGTTCTATATGGTGCGTTCATGATCCCCTCCTGCTCGTCAGCGGAGAAAAAAGAGCCTCTTCCTTTGAGTTGATTTGATCGACTCTTCCCCCTTTTGAAGTAGGACGCGGACACACAATTATCCTGATGACTGATGTCTGGTTCCAGTTAATGACATTAAGCTGGATCAGCTAGCATGGTTTCAGTCAGCGGGTTAGTTTGAGCTAAGAGGACATTTGATTGGCTTAGTTGCACCACGTACAAGTAACGCGTATCCCTGCTGGCTTTGACCATCAACAGCAAACAATCACCCAGTGGAGTCCACCATGTTTGTACCCTATTCAGCTACGAGGATAATGCAGAGTTTTATTATTATTACCAATGAACCCTTTATGTTATCTGTGTGATATCATTCATGTTAAATGGGAAAACCTTGAAACAAACATCACACATCATGACTAAACAACTATGAAGGGCCTAATATTCCACATGACTGTTGCATCAAATACACCAAACAAGCCAAACCTCTCCACAAAGATGCCGGCCTGCACTGCATGAACGATGCTGCGGAAGCGTGGCTTGTCCTCGTTACGGCGCAGCATCACAACCGTCTGCCGGGTGAAAGTGGAAGCCAGCCAGTCCCGAACCTCTGACGGCACCGAGTCCGACCGGATGTCACCCAGCTGGTCCTCTGGATCCACCAGCCGCCTGCAAGGAGACACGCATCAGACTAAAGATGTGGCTCTGCGTGATTACGGTCTTTCAAATCATTCTCTGTACAGTTAAAATCCCTCCCAAAAATAAAAACCCTCCGGGGCACAGCCATCTAAAAGATCATTAACTTTTGTTAAAAACAGCTTCCTCTCTGCACCGATTGTTGGAGCACATTGATAAAAACAACAGTAAAAAGGTGGAACCGTGCCTTGACTAAGAACAACCTCCCCTCGATGATGTGTTTGACCTCCAGTGACGGTGGATTAAAGGACCTGGAGAAGAGGAAGCCCACTCCTCCACTGAGGTTGGTGTTGTGGCTCAGCAGGACTTCCCTCCTCCAGTCGGCCTCGTTGGTGCTGTCGCTGTGAGTTTCTTGTAAGAAGAGAACATCAATACACTTCAGGTTTTTTAATTCATAAATAGATGCTCTCTTCTTCTCATCTCTGGCTCCGTTCACATTTAAACTCCCCACTTTAAAAGAATTCATTGTGAGTAAGTTTGCACCAAAAATAAAAACCAATAAATTAATAAAAACCCACATTGGAGATTTGGACATTGCCCTTGTTGATTGCTCTGCGTACTTTCCCTATAGCAGCTTCTTTAGTCTGTAGCCCTCCTGCTCAGTGAGGCCGGACTCTTCCCTCCGGCTCATGTGGTGTCTGGCAGAGATATAAAACAAGTTAAGATCGGGAAGAAATCTATGACCTTTACCCCCTTTTTCCCTTTTGTTTTCTTTAAAAACATTTTAAAGAAAATGGCAACAAGACAAGTCCAGACAAGATCTTTGATCGGTGACACCACCTTTCCGTGTCTGGACAGCTCTCTGCTGAGGAACTCGTCGCTGATGAACGGAGGGACGTTCGATAGAACCACCTTCGTGGCCGGTTGCGTCAGTGGCAACACCTGGACAAACAATTCTTTCACCGTGAGGCGCCTCGACGACTCGGTTCACCTTCTCCACCTGGTCCAGGAAGATGACCACGGCGCCGTTCATCCGAGCGGCCGACTTAACGCTGCCGTGCCCGACCTTCTCCCCCACAACCCGATGTCCTCCACGCTGCACGGGAAGCCCGCACCGATCTTAATGCCGTGCTTCCTCGTGAGCTGGGAGAACGTGTCTCCATTTACCGTCTAGAGACGCCGACCGGCGAGACACACCGGCAGGAGAAAAGAAACCCAAAGAAAAAAACCCCCAACGACTAAAGTGAGAAACAACCACTAAAACCACATTAAATTAATATATATAACTAAGGGAAAAACAAAGAGAGAAAACCGCTCAAAGACGCTCACACACACTCACTCCCAGCATGCACCGAGAGAGAGAGAGAGACAGACAGAGAGACAGAGAGAGAGAGACAGAGAGAGAGAGATTTGATTTTTGATTTTTGAAAAACCTTTATTTTACATAAAAAAAAACAATTACAATCATTTCATCTCATTTGCCCGTCTTCTAGCTTCATAAAGCTTCACTGCTTCATAAAGCTTCATCTGGCTTCATCTGGCCGTCACTAGTAAACAGCAGAATGTGCACAGAGGAACTGAAGTCACACAGAAAGAACTACAGAACAGGAGTTTGCTGGACAACACGAGCAGAGCTACTGAGCCACGTTACCACGTAGGAGTATTAACAAGGTGCCACTGGAGAGGTGAACAGCCCGGCTCTAAATACTGCAGGGGTGGATCATGGAATGTGGATCAGCTGTGTAGGAATGGAGCAGGATGAACGGCCACGCCTCCTCACCTGCTTCCTCTAGACACGCCCCTTTTCTCTTCTGGTTGATGCTTCAGCAAAACCAGAGCTACAAGACAAAGAGTTTGGCGGCAAATCCGGTTGATGCGCGTGAATCAAACATCGTGGACGTGAACTTCCTCGCTCGCGAGGTTAATCTCTGCTCGCGCTCGAAGGTGTTGTTATTGACAGCAAGGGGGCGGAGCCAGTCACCGGCATCTCCACGTCTGATTGGTTCCACTTTTCGTCCTTGGATTGGCTGGATTTCGTCCCTGTTGACCGTTGTGAATCCCCAGAACTGATGGAGCAGGATGAACGGATCGGATTAACGGTACCTGAGGTGTGCAAGTGGTACATGAAGACAGACAATGTCCCTCTCTGTCTTCTTCACAAATGGCTGTGGAAACCCCTCACGTGAGATCTATGTCACTTCCGTTTTACTTTCACTATGAGTCATTGCTGTAAATCACCGTTAGCTGAGTAGCACATTAGCTGCCATTAGATAGCTGGTATCAGCGTTTTCTGTTAACAACCTTTAAAAAACACTGCAGAGTCCAATCAAAGTTCTGATGAGATAATAATAATAATAATGCTATGATGTCATAACTGAATAAACTCATCATAGGAAAATATTTAAAAGTTAGCTAAATATCTACTGAATTAAACTTTCTTTACAAATACATGTAATATTAAAAGCAGCATCAAGGGTTTGCAGTCAAAATGATTCAGTTTTGATTTGACACAAGATTGAAAGAACTATCTTCACATGTTGTTGTTTTTATAAGCTAATATCCCCCACAACACGCTAGAGAGACGTTTTACAGCAGTCAATGAATATCTTTTTCCTAAAGTGGACATCATGGTTCTCCACAGCATGTCCTCCGGCCTCAAACGTTGGAGCGTCTCCTGTCAAAACTGGAGCTCGCACTCATTCCAACACACTCCATATGGATTTCCTGCAGGAGGAAAAGACGACTTGTCAACAAGGCAAAAGTGATGCTGATCAGGATGCTCGGCCTGCGCTTAGTGCTCCTAATGGCCTTTGGCACGTTTCACTGCGCCCAAAGGAAAGCCACCAATCAGAGCCTGGAGTCTCCAACACAGCTGTCAATCACTGCCAGTGACACGTTGACAATCAAACCGTCTGATCTAAACATCCTATGAGCTGTTTCAGAGGCATGTTTCAGCTACTGATGAGCAGTAAAACATGTTGGGACAGAAAGCAGTCGAGCCAGGACGTGTCTCCTTGTGGACGTGTAGATTATGTCTCGTGTTCTACAGTCAAGAGACAGTGAGACGTTTCATCGAAGTCACTAAATGTTGCTTTAAAGCCGTCATCACAAAGACATAGTTTCACTTTGTGTGTTTGTCTTGAAGGACACGCTACATCCAGACGGAGGAAGATGAAGCAGGTAAACGGCTACAAATAGAACACAATGAAGCTGAGTAACACACACACACTGAAACACAGAGCATCTCACCAATGGTGAAGCTGAAGCGTCCGTGCAGAAAGTAGCACTGCCGCCCTTTTTAAACGCCTGTTTGTTGGACGTTGGTCGTGTCGTTGGGCTCCTGATGTGCACGGTGTCCCTCAGTGGGTGAGGGGGGGCCGTTCTCTCTGTGCTGCTGTGGACGGGTGTTCAGGGTAAACGCCGCCCTTTTCCTCTTTGCTCTTCGCCCCTCGAGGCTCTAACAACTCTGATCTGCTCCATTGAGACACTTTCATGTCTGATATTTATATTTACTGTGAATTAGTTTCCTCTGCTGCTCCGTCACACACAGCGTTTCTATTTGAAATGAGAAGCAAACAAAAGCGTGATAGTTAAACACCCGACAGTCAAGAAGCGTATTCAAATGTTTCAGAGCAGCTGACGTCATCGAGGCAGCTGCTGTCCCATGAAATGAGCGTCCTCTGTTGTCCCCGTGAGTCAGGACCCCCCGAGTCTGTTCTCCCCAGAACGCAAGTCCGTCCTCTGCGTCCCATCGTTGAGAAAGGGCCCCACGTTGGGAGGTTAATACGAGCAGCGTGGAGATCAGGACCTTCAGCTGCTTCCACGTGTCGTCCAGTCAACAGGGGACACGAGGACAGAGGTCCCTCATGATGCAGCTGTGGACAGTCTTCTCGTATGTTTCTGTTGCTGCTTATTACCCGTCCATGACCAGCCGTTCTCCTGAAGCTTCCCCTGGACCGAGGCGCTAATGGAACCACTGAGCTCCACCACCGGGGCTCCCCTGAAGACCTTTACTGGTGCTCTGAGTTCTCTCCGTTCTTCCTGCTGCAGGAACGTCTCCGCGCCCCTCAGCTGCTGTTCATACAGCTGTCAATCATGTTGAATGACACGTGAATGAAGGCGGCACGATGCAGCGCGCTGAGGCCATGCAGAGAAGCTCAAGTAGCGGTGAGCCTTGTAGTGACGTCATTGTCTTAACTCAGGTAGTGACGTGATGTCACCTGTCAATCACAGGTCAGTGGAGCCACGATAATGAAGTAACTGTTGTTCTTTGGTGACTAAAGAGCCTCTTCTTGTTCACAACAACGGGTTCAGTCATCGAGCAGCAGCACATGTGGGATTAGTTCACTTCCTGCTTGTAGTTCACTGAGAACGTCAGCGCCTCTGGACACGATGGACTAACATCTGGAGGGACAACGTCCCCTTGCTGGACATCAACACGAGTTCCCTCGTTGTCCTCTTACAGGACGTTGTCCCACACACGTCTCTGGTTTAGTTCAGTGTGTTGTGTTCTAGTGTCTTTGAAACACTTAAAACGCACTTATGTGACGTCACAGAACTAACCGGTGACTCTGTGGGCCACAGCGCCCCCACGTGGGCAAACCAAGCAGCTGCTTATAAGCGCTCAGCCTGACGGTGACGTGTGCTGCAGAACTCTGTTCAGAAAGGGTTGAATTAAACAAACGCTGCTGCCTAACCGGCCCAAACATCACCACTAACATCAAGTAGAAGAGCCTTTGTGAACCACGCGGAGCTCATCTGTTATTCGGCAACACGAAATCACCTGAAGAACCAACGTGTCTGATAACAATCCCACTCTGAGCCCTTTGGACATGTTGTCTCATCAGGAGACCGTAGCGGTTTATCGGCTCTCACGTTGAACTAACTTACATCCGGAAGACGTTTACAGCAACACGAGCCTTCGGAGTCTTTTCGCTTCCGTTTCTGTGTGTTTCTCCTCCATATTCCGGTGAACGGAGCTGCTAAAACGAGATGTTTCTACAAGGAGGTCTGGTGGAGAGGACAGAGACTCTCATTATGAAGGGATGAGGACAGACATGTTTATTATTCAGAAGACAGTGGTGTCCGTTGAGGTTGGACAGGTTTAATAAAGACTTTAACTCACAGGGAGACGCCGCTCTGCTGCTGCAGTACCGACAGCGGCCGCGGTGGCGCCGTTTCACCACAAGTCACAACGTCTTTAATGGTTTAATAACCATAGAAAATCATAATTAATAACTAAAGACAATGAGGAACGCTTCACGGGTTTGCGTGTCCTCCTCTAGCTGGGACTTTGCTGCGTCACGATTGGCTGCTTCTCATTAATTGGAACGTGACACAATCTTACAGGTTTTATTCATCAGATAATCTTCACAGCTTCAAACGTTCACGTTCTCACCCTTTTCCTTTCATGCATCACTTATATAATATTTAACTAAGAAACTAAGACATATGCTCCATGTATCAGAGAGCTGGAGAAAAGATCTGGTTCATTCTTCCATTATTCCTCACTTCACACAATGAACATTTGGTACTAAAACAATAAAATGAAGGTGCTGTTGGTGAAAGCGTCCTCATGTTTGGTCCTGGGGGGGAAACAGTTTTAACAATGTGACCTACAGCTGATATCCGTATCTGAATAAAGATTATTAATATACGTTACGTACAAGTCACAAGTCATTAGAACAAGAGTCCTTTCTGCCGGTAATCGATTAGTTTGTGCTGTTAATCAGGACGCGTGTGATTGATTACTTTGATCATCAAATGATCAGGCAGCAAAGTTCATGAGAAATAATAATACTTTACTTTTTATAGCACTTTTCTTGGTACCCAAAGACGCTTAAGAAGAAGAAGAGAGAAGAAGAAGAGGACGAGCTTGTGATGGATTAAATAAACGTCACTATGACATCATCAGTGTGCAGCGCAGAAATATCAACATCTGTAAAAACGCAGGAAGAAATGTGACGTTTCTTCATGAGATCTCAGCGGCTGCAAAAACTAAAGGTTTCCTGAATGAAATCATTCTA
>BMAF01002868.1:0-13028 GCA_014132575.2 Gasterosteus nipponicus | reverse complement strand
ATAAAGATGCTTTCAACACGCTGTATTATTTCTTTTGACATGAAATACTCTGATCCTTTTTAAAGATGCTGTACTATTGACTTTTGTACTATTTCCTCCATAATATCTGTATTTATTCTACAGCCCTGTTGCTGTGTCAATAGCACAGAGGAAACATTGGTGGTGCAGCATGTTGAAGAAGGAAGTGAGTAAATAAAGAAATGAGTAATGAATAACTTGCTTTATTAACCTTATTAACCTTCACGCAGAGCCGTCTCACAACAACACAAACTACTGAGCTCGCTCCGACTACTTCCTGGCTCCCTGATGGGAAGCTTCCGGATGCTTCTCTTTTTGAGGTGAATGCTTTTAATTTGTGTCGTCAGTGAAATGGATTCATGAAGATGATTCAATGAGAGGACGATCGGGATCAATCTCTCTATGAATAAATGCTACTGACTGATTAATGCTCAAAACAAGCTCACATGGGACAGTATTACATATTATATTCCTTTAAGTATAATGTCAATGCTTATTTTACTAAAACATCACAAGGAAGCCAGCGTTCAGGAAGCGCTGCTCTTTATTCACATAATAAGGTTCTATAAGCTTCATAAGACATGACTGTGCCTGAGAACTAGTGCTGAGGAGTTCATATTGTAGTTCATTTAACGAGGGCCAGTGAGAAGCTAATACAGGAGTAGTATCGTCCCTCTCCTTGGTTCTCTCTGTACACGACTTACAGCCTTGTGGATGGCTGTTGTCTCTAAGACTTGGGACATACAATACAAAATGTACTGACATTCATTGTCTATTACAAAGCTAATCTCTAACTGACAGAATATCACTGAACTGTTGCTTATGTTTCCCATCTGTGTGTTGACGTGATGGACAGTTGTCCCCACTTTGGACTCTTTGGGGACGTCTGCTGGGTGGAAGCTGTCGCTGCTCTGTATGACATCACTGAACCATCGGGGATCCTGATCCTTCATGAGCGTAACTGCCTCCACCCACCGTTACCTCCTCGTCCTCCTCGTCCTCCTCCCATTTCCAGCTCCATGTGTTACTTTTCTCCATCACGGTTGATTCATTTCTGTACGAGGAGAAACAGCTGCCTGTTCATCTTTCCACAGACTGAGACGTGGGGGGAAGGTGGAGGAGGTCTGGATTTTGTATTTGTTGGTGAGGAACCGCTGACGCTCCGGCCTCCAACACTTTGTCCAGCTTTTACATGTGTGGTTGAGTATCAAAGACGAGTGTCTTTCATTTATTAACTCTGAGCAAGAGACAACTTCTCAGCCAGTCAGCAGTCAATGGTTTGTGTCTTCTGACTGCTGCTGTTAAATGACTGATAATTATTGCTATTTTATCCGCTGGGCGTCGACTGGTCTGATCCACATCCTCTCATCATATTCAACCATCGAGGTTTAAGGCGCTCGTCTATCGGCTTATCGTCCATCCAATCAGACAGTCTGTCTCCTGCCAGCAGTTGCCTGAGTCCTGTTCTCCTGGTCTCCAGGATCACCTGCCTGGTCATCCAGCCTCTCCAGTCTGCCAAGTCCCCCAGCCAGCTCATTACACGGGTCTCCCTGTGCCAAGCCCCAACCCCCCTGTGCCCCCCTGAGGACTCCTTCTCACCTCACCTGCTGCTCTGCTGCTAGCGTTTGGGTCCAAGTGTCCTCACAGGACGGCTCGTGTGACATCTGGAGAGATTTCTCCTTCTAAAGTCAGCAACACTTTGTCACGTCATTAGCTGACGTTTGCTTGTTCTTGCTGCTGTCCAACAACAAAGAACCCCAAAGGATTCTGGTCTATGAGCCTCGATCCAGCCCTCAGCGCATTGGAGAGCGCCGCATGGCGAGCCTCTATAGTGCTCCAGTCTTAAATAGGCCGTAAACACAACAGGACATGTAAAGCATACGATAAAAGGCCATCAAACCGCTGTACACAATGACTACACAACCACACAACCTCTGGCCTGCTACACAAAGCTGAGTCTATCAGGCGCTGTACTTCTTCATACAAAGTAAAGGCTCTCTGGGCCTAAAACGCTGCTCAGAACCTTCAGCCTTTGGACCTAGTTTGACTCAGTAGATGCTTTGTTTGCAGAGCAGCGAGTCAGCTCCACATCTTTGAAAAGACCCGTGAGCTGCTGTTCAGCCTCCTTCATCAATGTCAACCAGCGCTGTACCTGGCTGTCCAACATAAGTGCTTCGTTGGACCAAGTGTGGTGTCTCTTCTCTGCAGCTGGTGAAGTTCCATCCATCCATCCATCCATCCATTGTCAAATCGCTTATCCTGCACTCAGGGTCGCGGGGGGGCTGGAGTCCATCCCAGCCAACTTCGGGCGATAGACAGGGTACACCCTGGACTGGTCGCCAGCCAATCGCAGGGCTACACAGAGACATACAACCATTCACACTCACACATCTACGGGCAATTTAAAGTCCCAAATCAACCTGATCCCCAGAGCATGTCTTTGGACTGTGGGAGGAAGCCGGAGAACCCGGAGAGAACCCACGCAGACACGGGGAGAACATGCAGACTCCACACAGAAAGACCACTGGGCGGAATCGAACCCAGGACCTTCTTGCTGTGAGGCGACAGTGCTAACCACCACGCCACCGTGCTGCCTTGGTGAAGTTCCAGACCAGGGAAATGTCTTCATCCAGGGTTTACAGTATTCTGGCTCCTGGAGACCCATCTCATGGAGAAGATATGGTCCAGCCTTCAATATCTGCACGTTGAGCTCAGCCGCTGCTTCCTGAAGCCACTTCTCTGAGAGCATCTGACTGCCAGTTCCAATCCATGGGCCGCTGCATGTTCCTCACGTGGTCTTGGAGTCTGCCAAGTAGTCCACTTGTTTCCCCGGAGATGCGTCTTCAAAGCCCATCATGCATTCCTGCAGCATGTAGACTCCCTGTAGCGCGTTATACGATGGCCTCTCCTTTGCGCTGTGTGTGTGCTGCTAAAGTGTATTCTTGTTTGTGTATTAAAGTCTGTAACTCAGTGAAGCTGCCACTGAAAAGTAGTCATTTTCTCCAGAGGAGTCGCCCCCTGCTGGCCAGTAGAGAGTAAGGCCTTTATCCACTGGCTCAACGTTTCAGCCCGTCTGCCTTTTCTCTCATTGAGGTATTTTTGTGGTCGATGTCGTCATGGTGACACCAGTTCTTCTGGTAATAAGCCATATTCACCAGTAGTCAGACATCACACACCACTTTTTGCTAATGAAGTATTTTGCCATCAGCATTCCCCTGTGGCTCCACGGGACGCCACCATTGTTTCTTCATTCAGCTCTGGGCTGTGGATGCAAAGCCCTGTGGAGACAAATCCAAACGCAGTCCCTCCTCCTCATTGGAGAGTCTCCAGAGAGTTTACAAAGCTGTGTGATTAGAAGCCAACAATTGATGGACCATTTCAATATGCAATGTGAGACACACACGGGTCATACAATTCTCACTGTAGATAAGAAATAAAACACTCAGAGTATTTCATATGGATTTACATATCTTTTCATTGTGTTATGATCATTTGTTGTTTTTGTGTCTATTTTTGAGTCTGTTTTTTTGGCCCCTTTAGGACGGGAGAACAAGGTGAAAACAATTGATCATCATCATAGAACATCTGGAATCCCTCGCCCTCATTCGTAGTGGCCTCTGGATTAATTTCTGAAAATTATAAGTGTGTCCTCTACAGCGCCCGATCACTTTTTAGTTGTAATATCAGAGTCCACCGCTAGATGGCGCTTGCTATGCAGAGGCAGCTTCCTCATTGCTTCCACGGGTCTTCTCCATCAGCGAGGAAGAGAGGTCAAGCCACGGCGAAAAGCAACGCAAAGAGAAAACTCGATCAAGAAAATTGTGTCTTTCAGGTGAAATGGGAAGTGGATCATCTGTTCACTGAATTTAAAGGCAAACCCATGTGCCTAGTTTGCTTGGAGACGTTATCAGCCATGAAAGATTTCAACCTAACCCTCCGTCAGGCCAGGGGTGACGCTGCTGCTGACGTCCAGCTTGGCCCTGCAAATCAATGGTTCTCTCAACAACCAGTACAAAGAGTTAGACAATGGACACCTTTTTTTGAATAAAAAGGGCCCAAGACTTAAAAACGCCCTGATAAAACGGAGGCAGCCCTTTTATATTTAAAATATTGGGATCCATTAAAAACAGAGCAGTGTCCAGCCCCAGGTTGTCTGTACGTCTGAGGATACAACTGGCCACATCTCGCCACACTAAACCCTCCGGACATGTGAGGTATCTTTTCAAAAACTGTAACCTAAAAGTGTCCGTCCGGCTGGCCAAGTGGACAAGGCCCTGTCCCCCCTCCTCTCTGGGTAAAAACAGCACCCCTTGTGGCACCCAGTGTAGACCCTCCCAACAGAAATCTACCATCTTTCGCTGTATGTGGGCTAGAAACCCCGAGGGAGGGTCTAGGCAGGTTAAGCGGTGCCACAAATGAGATACAATGAGATTGTTTAAAACCAAAACTCTACCTTTAAAAGACATCTGAGGGAGCAGCCATTTCCATTTTGCCAGTTTTCCCTCTATCTTCTCTGTGACGCCCTCCCAGTTCTTTTGGACCAAGTCCCTTCGTCCCAGATAGATCCCCAGGTATTTAAAACCGTCTTTCCTCCAAACTAACCTTTGGGGAAGAACCGGGAGGCCGTCACGCCATTCACCGACAGCAAGGGCTTCGCTTTTTCTCCAGTTCACCCTCGCTGCCGATGCCTTGCTAAAATCTTCCACCACGCTGTTTAAAAGGTCTGCATCCCTCTGGTCCTTAATAAAAACAACAACATCATCTGCATAAGCTGATAAAATCATGTTCCTACTAAAACCAGGTAAAACCAGGCCCTCCAGGCTAGAGCGTATTCTGCTGAGAAGGGGTTCCAGGGAGCGTGCATAGAGCATCCCGGACAGAGCACAACCCTGCCGGACCCCTCTATACACTCTAAAAGGAGCACACAGACTACCGTTTATCTTCAGCACACTCTCAACCTCGCTGTACAACACTTTGATCTTAGCTATGAAACCAGCGCTGAACCCAAACCTCCCCATGACCTTCCAGAGGAAGCTGTGCTCAACGCGGTCAAAAGCCTTTTCCTGGTCTAGGAAATCAGACCAGTATTAATGCCTAACGAGCTGGCGACCTCCAAAACATCACGAATGAGGTAGACATTGTCTACCATGGACCTGCCGGGCACACAGTAGGTCTGGTCCCGATGGATGACCTGCTCCATAGCTTCCCTCAGCCTGGAGGCAAAGACCCTGGACAGAAGCTTGTAATCCACGCACAGTAGAGACACAGGGCGCCAGTTGCCGATGTCCTGCAGGTTCCCCTTCTTCGGCAGTAGCGTTATGACCGCTCTGCGGCAGGACATCGGCATGGAACCAGAGGCCAGACTCTCGTTAAAAACCTCCAGGACATCAGGTGCAAATATGTCCCAGAATGCCTTAAAAAATTCTGCGGGGAGGCCGTCGATGCCAGGAGCACGCGTCCCCTGCATGCCCTGCAAGGCGGCCTTCAGCTCCTGCACCGTTATGGGCCTGTTGAGCGCTTTGTTGGTCTCCTCAGAGACTTGAGGTAGCACGCTCACGAACTCCTCCGTCAGTGCTTCCTCCTCCCTGTACTCACTGGTGTAGAGGGAGGAGTAAAAGCTGACCGCTCGCCTCCTAATCTGGCATGGTTCCACCACCGGCAACCCTGTGTCTGCCAACAGCGCGTGGATCACCCTCCCCTGCCCACTCTTCCTCTCCAGGCCGAAGAAAAAACTAGAGGGAGTGTCCATCTCCGTGATGGTCTGGAATCGGGACCTGACCAGTGCACCCTGAGCTTTAACGTCTAACAGGTCGGCCAGAGCCATTTTTTTGATCTTGAGGATTTCAAAATGTCCTCGCTCTCCTGTGGACTCGTTTAAACGCTCTAGTTCCACTATATCAGTCTCCAGGTCCTTCATAGATCTGGTGATGTCTCTGGTGACGTTGAGTGTGCTGCTGACAAAGAAGCCTAATCTCGATCTTACCGCGGTCCCACCACTGCCTAAGACTACTAAAATCACTCTTCCTCAGCCAAAAACACTCCAAAAATATGAAAGGGCCGCTCTAAAATTCCTATCAAATGTTAAACCGGAGTTAAAATGCCAGTACGCGCTTTTTGGCAAAATGTTCCTAATAAAAACATTACACACTAGCAGGGAATGATCTGAAAAAACAGCCGGTACAATGGTACACATTTTGAAAATATTAAAATGGTGCTTAAAAACATAAAACCGATCAAGCCTGGCTGAGGAGATTCTACCTTCTCTGAGGTGGGACCACGTGTACTGTCGGCAGTCTGCATGCATCCTTCTCCACACATGAGGCCATGAGACCGGACCAGCTGCCTCAGAGCGCGCTGGGAAGCTGGATGTGGCTCTGCGTGGTTGCGGTCTATGGCCGCATCTTCTGTGCAGTTAAAATCCCCCCCCAAGAATGAAAAATCCTCCGGGGCACAGCCATCTAAAAGATCATTAACTTTTGTTAAAAACAGCTTCCTCTCTGTACCGATTGTTGGAGCAAACACATTGATAAAAACACCAGTAAGAAGGTGGAACCGTGCCTTGACTAAGAACAACCTCCCCTCGATGATGTGTTTGACCTCCAGTGACGGTGGATTAAAGGACCTGGAGAAGAGGAAGCCCACTCCTCCACTGAGGTTGGTGTTGTGGCTCAGCAGGACTTCCCTCCTCCAGTCGGCCTCGTTGGTGCTGTCGCTGTGAGTTTCTTGTAAGAAGAGAACATCAATACACTTCAATTTTTTTAATTCATAAATAGATGCTCTCTTCTTCTCATCTCTGGCTCCGTTCACATTTAAACTTCCCACTTTAAAAGAATTCATTGTGAGTAAGTTTGCACCAAAAATAAAAACCAATAAATGAATTAAAACCCACATTGGAGATTTGGACATTGCCCTTGTTGATTGCTCTGCGTACTTTCCCTATAGCAGCTTCTTTAGTCTGTAGCCCTCCTGCTCAGTGAGGCCGGACTCTTCCCTCCGGCTCATGTGGTGTCTGGCAGAAATATAAAACAAGTTAAGATCGGGGAAGAAATCTATGACCTTTACCCCCTTTTTCCCCTTTGTTTTCTTTAAAAACACACTTATTTTCTCAGCACCGTACATTTTTTTTGTTGGCTGTTACTTAAAACCCCGTCGGGGCATCGCTGCAGTCCGACAAGCCCTCCTCACTGTCGCTGTCCTCTGACGGCCTCGGCCCCCGACCAGTCTGCGTGTCCTCCCCGCCCTGCTGGCCTTGGCTTCACTGCCTACGCTTTTCGCCTTATTTTTTCTTTTGGGGGCAAATTTTTGCCCCCCCCCCAGTCGTCCTCCTCCTCCTCCTCCTCCTCCTCCCATCTCTGCTTCTTCCACCTGCTCAGCCCCCCCCACTCGTACTTTTATATCCCCCTTCCCCTCCGCCACCCTGTTCTGCCTCTTCTACAGGCTTCTTACTTTGACCCGCTCCTATCTGACCCCCTCCCTCCTCACCATTTCCCCCTGTAGCCAAAGCCCCCCCCTACTGCCCTGGACACCATCACCATCACCGTTCACATTCATACTCACCCCGTGCAGGTCAGGCCCAGCAGCACCACTACCGTGCCCCCCGGGGCAGGCGGAGCAGGGACCCCGCGCCCCGGACAGGCTCTCACGGAATGCCCCTCCTCACCGCAGCTGAAACATTTCATCGACGAGGATGCTGCAAAGATCACGTATTCATAATCATCCACCTTCACATGGAAGCGGAGGTTGAGCTCCACATTCCGGTTGTTAAGGATCATATTCAGGTGTCTGCGGTGAGACACCACGTGCTTCAGTAACTGAGACGTCCAGACAAGATCTTTGATCGGTGACACCACCTTTCCGTGTCTGGACAGCTCTCTGCTGAGGAACTCGTCGCTGATGAACGGAGGGACGTTCGATAGAACCACCTTCGTGGCCGGTTGCGTTAGTGGCAACACCTGCACAAACATTTCATTCACCGTGAGGCGCCTCGACGACTCGGTTCACCTTCTCCACCTGGTCCAGGAAGATGACCACGGCGCCGTTCATGCGCGAGGCCGACTTAACGCTGCCGTGCCCGACCTTCTCCCCCACAGCCCGATGTCCTCCACGCTGCACGGGAAGCCCGCGGCCATCTTAATGCCGTGCTTCCTCGTGAGCTGGGAGAACGTGTCTCCATTTACCGTCTAGAGACGCCGACCGGCGAGACACCGGCAGGAGAAAAGAAACCCAAAGAAAAACCCCAACGACTAAAGTGAGAAACAACCACTAAACCACATTAAATTAATATATATAACTAAGGGAAAAACAAAGAGAGAAAACCGCTCAAAGACGCTCACACACTCACTCACTCCCAGCATGCACCGAGAGAGAGAGAGAGAGAGAGAGAGGGAGAGAGAGAGAGAGAGAGAGAGAGAGAGAGAGAGAGAGAGAGAGAGAGAGAGAGGTTTGAGGTTTTAAAGAATCCTTTATTCCACTTTTACAAAGGAGCCAGAACACAAAACATGAAAGAAAAACCAACAATAAACACACACAGTCCAACAAGCAGAAACAAAAGAGACAGAGTAAACAAACATCTGCATTCTAGCCTGAACAGTTGTTCCCCCCCAGGCTAAAGGCCGCCGCGTGTTTCTGCGTCTGCGTCGACGCGCTGGTTTCACTTCCTGGTTGTAAAGTCCTGCGTGTGTTGCAGAGCGATTCACCTCCAGAACAACAGGTGGAGTCACGTGTTTTGTTGAAGACGACCTGGAGAGTCACGTCTTTGTGTGTGGAAGTCGCTGGTGGCTTTATTTATTGATCAAAGACTTTATTGCCCCGTGCATCCACACTGCTGCTTTTCATCAAGGACACATTTGTCCCGTATTTTCCTCCACGACTTTGTTCCCTCGTTTGTGGAGATCTCCCTCCATGAATCAGAGGCCATCCGGCGTCCTCATAGTCCGCCAATGACGGCTCATATTTACGCATTTCTTCCCACAAAAGCTCTTGAGTCTGATCCGTTACCCTGGACCAAGACGTCGGAGCCCAAAGTGTAGCTGCAGATGAACACACACTGCGTTACGCCGCGTATCACACAGTGTGTTATGAGTCTGCTGCAAGGGGCCCTTTGTTTCCTTCTACTGCGCCTCGCCAGTATTCATCTGTGATTGGACGCCTTCTCCTTCCAGCTTTTCTCCTCCCTCCACTGCGGGAGATTCTGACTCTTGACTTGTTGTTGTTGTTTTCTCTGGGGGGGGGGTTGTCTGCATAGTCTGTCAATCATGAATTAGTCGACATCTCATCACTATTAGATTGGATTGGTTTGTCAGGTAGGTGAGGGAGGAAAATCCACTTTGGCAAAGATAAGTTGTTGCAAAGGGCAAAAGGCTCATCATTGCTTTTGGTTGTGGAAAGTCTTTGTGGCCAGAGATCCAGAACTGTGTGGTTTGGTTTGGTAAATGTTTCTGAACGCGTGCGGTCAGTGGATAGTTGGATGAGCTGATCCTCCTCTGTCACTGTCAGGCGTGTGCCGTCTGCTGCGTTGTCTCTGGATGGAAACTGTCTCCAAGCCTTGTCCCTGCGCCGGGGAGTCAGCCTCAGAAAAGTACTTCCCACATTGTCCTTCCAGCGCCTCCACAAGAACTGCGCGTGTTGCGGGAGGCGAGAGCACAGCAGAATCCCCCAGCTCATCCACTGACAGAAACATGGAAGATATTCCCTCCCCGATGAGAAAGCCTTCCATTCTGTCACACAGCTGATGCCGTGTGTATCGCCACCTTGCATGGAACTGTTTAGTTGGTTCAACTCAGCGAAAACGTCAGCAAGATGTGAAAGTTTGGTGACACATTGTCAGTGAAAAGTGCAGCCAGCTCTGTGCGCTTTTGGAAAAGTAAAAACTCCCCAATAGATTTGCGTAGTTCCCCGTGAAAGCCGTCGCCCCTCAGAATGGTCCAGTAGCCCAGTGTGTTCTTCTCCCTCAGCAGCACAGAGATTAGAGAACAGACGCCTTTGCAAAGCACTCTTCTTGACTATATTTACAAGTTTACAACATAAGCAGAATGTTCAGGCTTCACGAGCAAATACAGAATCCCTTTGTGTTCATTTCCAAAGCCGCATTAAGACACACGTCACTTTATTTAATACGCTGCTTGCAAGTCGCTGTGTTGTGCCGGACTCTCAATCAAACATTTAGGACAAACCCACGGTCATGAAGATGCTCATCTAACGTTACATGGACTCTGCGTGAGGAAGAGGAGGAGGAAGAGGAGGAGGAGAAAACCAACCGGGTGTCTGGATGCTAAATGTTTATATTCTCATCCAACCACAATCACACTCACTGTCCGCATAGCGACGTTTATCTGGATTTATCTCGTTTTTTTGTCTTTGTGTTGTTGAACTGCGACAAGCCGGAAGTAACGAGGCTGTTTTTAAAATGTGAGGAGTAGAAAGTACAGATATTTGCGTGAAAGTGTAAAGAGTTGAAGTAAAAAGTGGTCTGAAAAAGAAATACTGCAGTAAAGTATAGATACCCAACATTTCTACTTGAGTACAGTAACAAAGTATTTGTACTTGGTTACTTGACACCTCTGTTGATGATGCTAATGCATGAACCCATGAATCCTTTAAACCATATAATGGTTAATATAAAACAGAAGGAGGTTTGTTTGGAATTGAACGCAGATGTGATGTGAATCCAGACGGGCTGGAGGCAGCAGCACAAATCCACCTCCTATTCCAACAGGGCTTCCACTGTCGAGGTCTAAAAAGCTGGATTTGTATGTCATCCTGCTGTGTGTGTGAGTGAGCGCAGGGAGGGAAGCTGCCTCCCTGTTTCTATAGAAACCAGTATTGTGTGATGGAACGCAGCGTTTGTGATGCGTAACCATGTGTGTGCTGTTCCATGTTGAAGTCCGGTCCTTCCTGGTCGTTTCAGGGCTGCAGAAGGTTCACTTGAAGGCCTTGGACGGGCAGCGGTACTCCACCCTGGAGAGGCAGTGCTTGCAGAGTGGCCTGCTCTTTGAGACCCCCGCTTCCCCGCCATCGACCACTCGCCGTTCCACCACGCCAACAGGATGGGACGCGTGGTGTGGAAGAGGCCTCGGTGAGTGGGAACGTAGATTCAGGGTTTGAGGCTCCCTGTGGGTCTTTCTGATCAGTCATCAGGACCCAAACGCTTGAAATGATCCATTTAGGGGCAGGGGTCTCAAACTCGCGGCCCGCGGGCCAATTGCGGCCCTCGGGACGATATTTTGTGGCCCCATCCTTAATATGAAAGTGTAATGTTGGTGCGGCCCGCAAGTTTTATACTGTAACCCCACTGTCAGCTGCTGTGTGGGACATGTTATGATGTTCTGGTTTCCTACTGTGTGTTTGTCCAGTGAACGTGGCATGCATGTGACTGACATGGGGGGCGGGTCGTGTGTGTCGGCCGAGGTGCAGAGAGCAGGAGGGTGAAATTCAGTTTCCTGCCCTCTTTAGCGCGAGTGATCATGTGACTAACCGTTAGCATCGCTCGTTTAATAAAGTTTTTCCTTTACGACTCACACTAACAACACATGAAGCATCCGCGTCACCGACGGCGTCTCCGCCCATTACTACGCAGCTTCGATTCACGTAACTTCACGTTTGGCTATACAGGAATTCCACGGTCACATGACCTTAGGTCTCCCCCGCTGAGTTAAAGGAGGACTAGTGTTGTAGTCTCATTCGGACCGATCCCCCAGGGTGGGGTTCAATGACTGCTTTTGAAAGTGAGTGTTAAGTCGTGTTATTGTCGACCATGCCGCTCGGACGCTAGTCCGGCCCGCGTTCGGTTGAAGTGGGCTGCATCTGGCCCGCAGCTGATTTGAGTTTGAGACCCCTGCTCTAGAACCATCCTGCCGGTCGTAACGTGAACTTTGACCTTTCATGTGATGTCGTCTTTCACTTGAAGTATTGAAGACTTTGTTAACTGCACCTTTTGGTTTCTCAGCATGTTCTCTCAATTCTTCTGTGTCCTTGTAGGCCGATTCTAGAGCAAGTGTAATTTCACAGGTCTTTTGGAAAGTGAGTTCTTTTGTAGTAGTGGAGTAGTAGTAGTAGAGTAGCCTTTTGCGATACCGCTCCCCTAAGAGGCCACATACAAACGTATCCCTGAGTGCATCATTGAGAAATTGTCCAAAGTCACAAGTGCTCGCAAGTTTCTTCAGTGCAAAGATATATTCAGAGACTGATTCATCTTGCTTTTGCTGTCATTTGTAGAATCTGAATCGCTCTGCTATCAAGATAGGCTTCGGCTTGAAATGCAGTGACATGGCTTTCGTGAGGCTATCGTAAATCTGACTTTTTTTGGTGCAACCAAATTTTTTAGTAATCCATATTCAGTCGGACCCAAAACCCTCACGAATACATCAGCATTCTTCCCTGCATCAATGTCATTTGCAGACAGACATCTTCCAAACCTTTCCAAATATGAATCAAAATCTTCTTTCTTACTGTCAAATTCCGGAACCTTTCCAATATTTGCCATTTCTGCAGTTGTAGTCTTATTCGAATGTCTCTGCAACTTTATAATTCCCCCTCTTTCAAGAAATCCTTCAGTTGACTTCCCTTTCAGTTAATCTCCGTTTTTCTTTGTCAATTTAAACCACTTTCTTTTTGCCTTGAACACAATTTTCCCTTTTTGTTACAGTCCCTCACCACAGGAGGGCGCTCTTGCGCTTTCAAATGTTGTTCCCTGCTTAGCATCGATTCCAGCAGCTAGCATTTACGGTTTCTTCCGAACCAGAAAACATGGGAAATCCTGCTTTTAGGAGAAGTTATACTCATCAAACACCTTTAGTTTTCATCACTGATGTGGATTCACTTTGTTACCTCGTCGCCACTGTAATATTTGTAGGTGAAGGAAGGGCACACGGAGACAGGGAGAAGATACGTCTGTTTGCCGTTTACTTATAACTCGAATCCCGGTATACAGATAGTGAAGTGGCTCATACAGATACCGTAATTACCTTAATACTATGGCCAACATTACCGTAGTATATGTGAACTACTACAGC
>BMAF01002865.1:0-11169 GCA_014132575.2 Gasterosteus nipponicus | reverse complement strand
GAATATATTCCAGCACCTCGTCGCTGTGTGACGCCTGACTGACAGTCTGTGGTCGTCTGTAAGTAGTGGTAGAAGAAGAAGAGGTGCTCCATGTGGACATGAAGGACAAAGCTGTGTGTGAGAGTGATGTAATGTCCATGTCTCCATGCTGCTCTGACCCCCCTCCTCCTTTCAGGGTGGAGCCTGATGGAGTCCGATGGTTGAGACCAGGTCTGAGGAAGTGTAAGTGTGCTTTGATTCATGAAGATTCAACCATCTTCACACTGTGACATCACTCATTCACCTCTGTGACGTCATCATCAACGTGTCAGTAGATGAACACATGATTAATAACTGCAGCTGTATTGTGTCTTGTTCTCTCATCAGATTCCTGTGAACTCACAATCGACACAAACACAGTAAACAAACACCTCAAACTGTCTGACAACAACAGGAAGGTGACATGTGTGGAGGAGGATCAGTCATATCCTGATCATCCAGACAGATTTGACTACTGGCCTCAGCTGCTGTGTAGAACTGGTCTGACTGGTCGCTGTTACTGGGAGGTCGAGTGGAGAGGAAGAGTTAATGTATCAGTGAGTTACAGAGGAATCAGGAGGAAAGGAGACAGTGATGACTGTTTGTTTGGATACAATGATCAGTCCTGGAGTCTGAGATGCTCTGATGGAGGTTACTCTGTCTGTCACAATAAGACAGTAACACACATCACCCCCTCCTCCTCCTCCTCCTCTGGTAGAGTAGCAGTGTATGTGGACTGTCCTGCTGGCTCTCTGTCCTTCTACAGAGTCTCCTCTGACACACTGATCCACCTCCACACCTTCAGCACCACATTCACTGAACCTCTTTATCCTGGGTTCTTGTTCTGGTCTTTCTGGTTCCTCAGTGTCTCTGTGTCCTCTTCAGGAGGGAGAGTCTCCTCCTGGTGGAGAACCTTCCTCTCTGCTCACCACATAGTTCAGTCTGTACAGCTGATGGTGGTTCATGTGGGTGTAGATGCAGGTGGAGCAGGTGAGGGGTACCTGAGCTGGTCTGGACTCTGGGGGGGTCCACAGCTCTCTGGGACTCAGATGGAAGTGTGAAAGAGCTCAGCTTAATGCTGCTGTGCTCCTTCAATCAATAGATGATCATTTAGATATTGGCTCCTAATTAGGCTTTAATCTTCATCTTTATGTGTTCAAGAAGACATTTTATAAGACGCTCTTTCATCTGTCCCCCCATATGAGACAAATGTGTCCTTATGTGTGTGTGCGCTTCATCAGCAATAATAAAAACAAGGTGAAGAAGGAAAATATGAATGTGTAATTCTTTTTGAGCCCATTTTAACTTCAAATCTTTCTAAATCTGTTGAGTGAAATCAAATCTAATTTCACATAATCAGGTTTGTTTTGAACAAGAAGCTTTTTAATGGTTCAGCAAACCTCTCAAGGAAATATTGAATATGCGTTACTTGTGTTTTTATTCCCTATAATGTCATTTACAACATTTACTCCATGTGTTACTTTAACAGAAATAGAATTGTTTGGCTCTAATGTTAATAAATGACTTTTATTGGAAACAACTGTACATGTTTAAACAGGCCATCAAATAAAGATGCTTTCAACACGCTGTATTATTTCTTTTGACATGAAATACTCTGATCCTTTTTTAAAGATGCTGTACTATTGACTTTTGTACTATTTCCTCCATAATATCTGTATTTATTCTACAGCCCTGTTGCTGTGTCAATAGCACAGAGGAAACATTGGTGGTGCAGCATGTTGAAGAAGGAAGTGAGTAAATAAAGAAATGAGTAATGAATAAGTTGCTTTATTAACCTTATTAACCTTCACGCAGAGCCGTCTCACAACAACACAAACTACTGAGCTCGCTACTTCAGGTGCAACTTGAAGCTTTCATTCTGCACCAAATATCACACTTAAGTCACCAACAAAAACACACAAAGCACAAGCACACATTTGATAACAGGGTGGAGTTTATCTCCTCACAAAGTGGAGTATTGAAAGTGTTAAATGGGATTTCCCGCCAAAATAAAAGACAAACAGCAGCAGCATTGCCACTAAATGCAATAAAACACGCGTTGTGCAGCGTGGACAGAAAGAGGAACGGCTTTAACTTTCCATCTCTTAATAACATGGTTATTGCAAAAGAAGGCTGGCTGAGGAACGTGAGTGTTGATATAATGGAAGACATCGGTGGGCTCCGAGGTAGCATGCTAGCATTAGCAGATCAAATCGATCAACATGGGTTTTCTGCAGATACGATTCTGACACATATTGAGGGTTTTTTGGAAATACTAGGGCGGATAAGTGCTCTTCAAGATGTATACATAGACGACGGAAACTGGCGGCTCTGGTTCCCATCCTGCTTTGGAGGCCTCTAGGAAGCACAAGGAAGCCAGCGTTCAGGAAGCGCTGCTCTTTATTCACATAATAAGGTACTATAAGCTTCATAAGACATGACTGTGCCTGAGAACTAGTGCTGAGGAGTTCATATTGTAGTTCATTTAACAGGGGCCAGTGCAGAGAAGCTAATACAGGAGTAGTATCGTCCCTCTCCTTGGTTTTCTCCTGTACACGAGCTGCAGCCTTGTGGATGCATGTTGTCTCTAAGACTTGGGACATACAATACAAAATGTACTGACATTCATTGTCTATTACAAAGCTAATCTCTAACTGACAGAATATCACTGAACTGTTGCTTATGTTTCCCATCTGTGTGTTGACGTGATGGACAGTTGTCCCCACTTTGGACTCTTTGGGGACGTCTGCTGGGTGGAAGCTGTCGCTGCTCTGTATGACATCACTGAACCATCGGGGATCCTGATCCTTCATGAGCGTAACTGCCTCCACCCACCGTTACCTCCTCCTCCTCCTCATCCTCCTCCTCCTCCTCCTCCCATTTCCAGCTCCATGTGTTACTTTTCTCCATCACGGTTGATTCATTTCTGTACGAGGAGAAACAGCTGCCTGTTCATCTTTCCACAGACTGAGACACGGGAGGAAGGTGGAGGAGGGAGGAGGTCTGGATTTCTTATTTGTTGGTGAGGAACCGCTGACGCTCCGGCCTCCAACACTTTTACATGTGTGGTTGAGTATCAAAGACGAGTGTCTTTCATTTATTAACTCTGAGCAAGAGACAACTTCAGCCAGTCAGCAGTCAATGGTTTGTGTCTTCTGACTGCTGCTGCTGTTAAATGACTGATAATTATTGCTATTTTATCCGCTGGGCGTATGACTGGTCTGATCCACATCCTCCTCATCATATTCATGATGGTGCAGCTGTCCTATGGAAGGCGTCCATGTTTGGGACATTGTCTTTCTGTGAGTGTGTATGTGTGAGCCCCCTCTGTCTCTCTCTCTAACCCGGTAATTAGACTCTCGCCCCATTCCTTGTCCATCTGTGTGGAGGCTTAAGGCGCTCGTCTATCGGCTTATCGTCCATCCAATCAGACAGTCTGTCTCCTGCCAGCAGTCCCTGAGTCCTGTTCTCCTGGTCTCCAGGATCACCTGCCTGCTCATCCAGCCTCTCCGGTCTGCCAAGTCCCCCAGCCAGCTCATTACACGGGTCTCCCTGTGCCAAGCCCCAACCCCCCTGTGCCCCCCTGAGGACTCCTTCTCACCTCACCTGCTGCTCTGCTGCTGGCGTTTGGGTCCAAGTGTCCTCACAGGACGGCTCGTGTGACATCTGGAGAGATTTCTCCTTCTAAAGTCAGCAACACTTTGTCACGTCATTAGCTGACGTTAGCTTGTTCTTGCTGCTGTCCAACAACAAAGAACCCCAAAGGATTCTGGTCTATGAGCCTCGATCCAGCCCTCAGCGCATTGGAGAGCGCCGCATGGCGAGCCTCTATAGTGCTCCAGTCTTAAATAGGCCGTAAACACAACAGGACATGTGAAGCATACGATAAAAGGCCATCAAACCGCTGTACACAATGACTACACAACCACACAACCTCTGGCCTGCTACACAAAGCTGAGTCTATCCAGGCGCTGTACTTCTTCATACAAAGTAAAGGCTCTCTGGGCCTAAAACGCTGCTCCAGAACCTTCAGCCTTTGGACCCAGTTTGACTCCAGTAGATGCTTTGTTTGCAGAGCAGCGAGTCAGCTCCACATCTTTGAAAAGACCCGTGAGACGCTGTTCAGCCTCCTTCATCAATGTCCAACCAGCGCTGTACCTGGCTGTCCAACATAAGCGCTTCGTTGGACCAAGTGTGGTGTCTCTTCTCTGCAGCTGGTGAAGTTCCAGACCAGGGAAATCTCTTCATCCAGCGTTTACAGTATTCTGGCTCCTGGAGACCCATCTGATGGAGAAGATATGGTCCAGCCTTCAATATCTGCACGTTGAGCTCAGCCGCTGCTTCCTGAAGCCACTTCTCTGAGAGCATCTGACTGCCAGTTCCAATCCATGGGCCGCTGCATGTTCCTCACGTGGTCTTGGAGTCTGCCAAGTAGTCCACTTGTTTCCCCGGAGATGCGTCTTCAAAGCCCATCATGCATTCCTGCAGCATGTAGACTCCCTGTAGCGTGTTATACGATGGCCTCTCCTTTGCCGCTGTGTGTGTGCTGCTAAAGTGTATTCTTGCTTCGTGTGAGTATTAAAGTCTGTAACTCAGTGAAGCTGCCACTGAAAAGTAGTCATTTTCTCCAGAGGAGTCGCCCCCTGCTGGCCAGTAGAGAGTAAGGCCTTTATCCACTGGCTCAACGTTTCAGCCCGTCTGCCTTTTCTCTCATTGAGGTATTTTTGTGGTCGATGTCGTCATGGTGACACCAGTTCTTCTGGTAATAAACCATATTCACCAGTAGTCAGACATCACACACCACTTTTTGCTAATGAAGTATTTTGCTATCAGAATTCCCCTGTGGCTCCACGGGACGCCACCATTGTTTCTTCATTCAGCTCTGGGCTGTGGATGCAAAGCCCTGTGGAGACAAATCCAAACGCAGTCCCTCCTCCTCATTGGAGAGTCTCCAGAGAGTTTACAAAGCTGTGTGATTAGAAGCCAACGATTGATGGACCATTTCAATATGCAATGTGAGACACACACGAGCAATACAATTCTCACTGTAGATAAGAAATAAAACACTCAGAGTATTTCATATGGATTTAAATATCTTTTCATTGTGTTATGATCATTTTTGTTGTTTTTGTGTCACATTTTATTTTTTTTATGAGTCTTTTAAGCCTTTTTTTTGGCCCCTTTAGGACGGGAGAACAAGGTGAAAACAATTGAAAAGAACATTGAGCCGTAGTCATCTCCTAGAACATCTGGCAATCCTCCCCAAATATCTCATTCACAGTCAGTGGCCCCCTGGATTAATTTCTGAAAATTATAAGTGTGTCCTCTACAGCGCCCGATCACTTTTTTAGTTGTAATATCAGAGTCCACCGCTAGATGGCGCTTGCTATGCAGACGCAGCTTCCTACGTGCTTCCACCGGGTCTTCTCCATCAGCGAGGAAGAGAGGTCAAGCCACGGCGAAAAGCAACGCAAAGAGAAAACTCGATCAAGAAAATTGTGTCTTTCAGGTGAAATGGGAAGTGGATCATCTGTTCACTGAATTTAAAGGCAAACCCATGTGCCTAGTTTGCTTGGAGACGTTATCAGCCATGAAAGATTTCAACCTAAGTCGCCACTACAACACCTTGCACAAGGTTAAATACGAGAAGTATACTGAAGCTGCCAGGGCTGCTCTCATTGCCGACCTCAAATCAAAAGTACACAAACAACAGAATTTTCTTTTACCAGAGCCACAACCACACAGGAGGCTGCACTCACGGCGTCGAATGCTGTTGCGCTTGCGCGCGCTAAAGCAAAGAAGCCCTTGTCCGATGGCGAGATTGTGAAGAGATGTGCCGTGGAAACGGCCAGAGCGTTTGGTGACACTAACCTGGTTAAAATATTGATACGGTCTCTTTGTCTCGTCGCACAGTGACTCATAGAATTTTTGACATTAATGATCATGTCGAGGGGAAGATGAAACAGGTTATGCATGACTGCAAGTACTTCTCCCTGGCCTTGGATGAACGTACAGATGTGATGGACGTCAGCCAGCTGCTGATTTTCACAAGAACCGTTGACCGTTCGGTTGAAGTGCACGAGGAGTTACTAAAGATGGTGTCTTTGCACGATACCACCAAGGGCACGGATATATTCAACGCCGTTAGTAGTGTTGCATTAACGTGGCTTGGACAAACTATCGGCTGTTGTTACGGACGGCGCACCAGCGATGCAGGGAGACGCACCGGATTCGCAGGGCTGCTTCAACAAAGCGGGAGTGAACTGCCCTATAATGCCCTGTATCATACACCAGGGGAGGGAGTAGTCCTATTGATTTTGGGTGACATGCAGGACAAACATAGGGACATTTTAACGGTTACTTTATTTATTCCTACAGGAGGCCCTCTGCGCCAAGACACTGAACTTTAACCATGTTACGGACTTGGTGACTTACGGTGTGGATTTACAAATGCACACCGAGGTCCGATGGATGAGTCGGGGGAAGTGTCTTGAGCGATTTTCTGCACTGCGCTCCAAAATTCCAGTGTTTGTGGAAGACAACGTGGTGATATGAGTGCTTACTGCAGGAAACTCAAAGAGCCGGCGTTTCTGTGCGACATTCCTTACTGGCATTACTGCACACCTCAATGACCTGAACAGATCACATTACATTTAGCAGACGCTTTCATCCAAAGCGACTTACATAAACCACATTTTTGCCCAGGGAGCAATTAGGGGTCAGGTGTCTTGCTCAGGGACACTTCGACATGGAACATGGGGCAGCCTGGACTCGAACCACCAACCTTGTGCTTCCCAGCACACCTTCTCTAACCCCAGCGCCACGGCGACGCAATGCAGCCACAGATGGCGCTCTTCGTGGACCCCCTCTCCGCTGCTGTCAGCGAGCAACCTTCTGAATTGCAGCTTGAACTTTGCGACCTGCAGTCTGATCCGTTTTTTCAGGCGAGGCGCAATGAGAAGGGAATTCCGTTTTGGAGTCTGCTGCCTGAACGCCGCTTCCCACTCCTCCGAGATTTTGCTCTCTCAATGACCAGTATGTTTGGGAGCACATCCATTCGTGAGAGCAGTTTTTTCAAGTCGAAAGAGAAACAGGCTCACGGATGATTCTTTTTTTTATCTGATGAGAAGATTGACATTGATATCCACTCTATTGTGCGCCAACAGGCAAAGCCACAAGCTTCTCATTAAAGGAGAACCAGTCATGCTAGGGGGGAGGTAGAGCAGGGATGCAGGGATTTGGCATTTTTATGAATGACAGCACTTTGCACTGAAAAAAAATCTGGTTATTTATTTGTTTGCTTCAAAGCTTTTGTTGTTTAAGAAGATCTGTTATGCATTTGAGCATGAAATATATTAAGATGCTGTGATTATGTTGGTTCAATAAACATACAGACATATACACATTTATTGATTATTGTTCTAAATCTGGTTAGGAAGTGCACTGTGCTATGTGGCCCCCTGGTAGCGCTGATGAAAAATTGTGTCCCCCTCCATCATTTAAGTTGCCCATCCCTGACTTAGAAGCTAAAGTCCAAGCAGATGAGGAAACCTTCTCCTTTTGGGCTCAGCTGGTTGAATGCAGTAACTGTGGTGTTTACGTTGCGTTGCTGAATGGAACCTCTTCTTTCTTCTTAGAAACAATGTTACTTCTCAACAATCCAAAATGATGGTCCTGATGTACATGTATGTATACCTGTATGATCACTGCAGATGGCTTTATTTGACTTTTTACTTCCATAAGACGTGTATTTATTGACGATGTTGTTGAATATGAAGTCAATCAAACGTTCTAACGGGTGTGAACACAGACGATTTCCACAAAACGCACAAAGTCCATGTCCCCCCCACTGCCCGCCTCTACTGGCCCTTCAGCATTGACCCGGGCCGCATCTGTCCCCACCGCCCCCACCTCCTCAACCACATCCCCTTCCCAGTGGGGTCTGGTCCATGGCGGCGTTGAGCACGCCAACCAGCGCCAGCCGATCAAGCTGCAAAACACCAAACTCTAAAAACAAGTCCACACAAACTCTCTACGTTCCCCACATTGACTTGTAGAACACGGAAAAAACGGTATCGCTCTCAGCTCCACGCTCGACACTCCATCACTCAGAGAGATATTTATATAAAATCAAGGACTCACAATACATAAAACATTGACCATTTTCCATGACCATAAAACATAACCAAACAAAGCGATGTCTCCTCAAAAGGAGCTAGAAAGGTGGCCTAAAGATTAGGTCATCTCCACTAACACAGCAGATGGCCTCCTTGAAGCACCACTTTCCAATGAACTCATCTACGTTGTTCATACTTTTGAAAAACCTGAAATGGACCCAGACTCTGGCCTTGACCAGGGACACGAAGGCCGGGAGTGCCTCTTGTCCGGCCCTGCCCTCTACTCTGTTCTTCCTGCTACAATAAATTGCAAGTTTAGCTGCTCCTACTATAAAGTTGAGCAGCTTCCATTTTGTGGCGTGTTTTTTATTGTAGCTGACACCTACTATGAAGGTGTTCTGAGACCATCTTTCCTCAAAACGGTTAAAAACATTCTGCAGTGCATTGAAGAGGGAGTAGAGCCTCTTGCAATAATAAAAACAGTGAAAAACAGTCTCTACTTCGCCACAAAAACACAGTGTCTGGCTACATCTGGGTTGATAACAGAAATAAAAGCGTTTACAGCAATCGCGCCATGTAAAATCCTCCATTGTAAGTCACCAGTTCTCTTTTTGATCGGAGGTTTGTATAAAACCTTCCATCCCACTTTGCTGCCAGTGTTTATACCAGCTCTTTTCTCCACATGTGTCTGCTCTCCCATTCAGCTTCCTCCACTTCAATACTTTAACACACCGCGCATAGATTGCCTTCCCTTTGGCAGCGTGCAGGTCCAGCTTCTCCTTTTCTCCGTCTAGTAGTGGTCCCTCTTCACCCGCCTGACGGACCTCACCGGTCCCCTCCTCACCCTCCCTACCCCCCGCTCAACCTCACCTGTCCCCTTCTCACCCTCCCTACCCCGCTCAACCTCACCTGTCCCTCCTCACCCTCCCTACCCCCGCTCAACCTCACCTGTCCCTCCTCACCCTCCCTACCCCCGCTCAACCTCACCTGTCCCTCCTCACCCTCCCTACCCCCCCGCTCAACCTCACCTGTCCCTTCTCACCCTCCCTACCCCCCCGCTCAACCTCACCTGTCCCCTCCTCACCCTCCCTACCCCCGCTCAACCTCACCTGTCCCTCCTCACCCTCCCTACCCCCTGCTCAACCTCACCGGTCCCTCCTCACCCTCCCTACCCCCCGCTCAACCTCACCTGTCCCTCCTCACCCTCCCTACCCCCTCGCTCAACCTCACCTGTCCCTCCTCACCCTCCCTACCCCCCGCTCAACCTCACCTGTCCCTCCTCACCCTCCCTACCCCGCTCAACCTCACCGGTCCCTCCTCACCCTCCCTACCCCCCCCTGCTCAACCTCACCTGTCCCTCCTCACCCTCCCTACCCCCCGCTCAACCTCACCTGTCCCTCCTCACCCTCCCTACCCCCCGCTCAACCTCACCTGTCCCTCCTCACCCTCCCCTACCCCCCTCTCAACCTCACCTGTCCCCTCCTCACCTCCCTACCCCCGCCTCAACCTCACCTGTCCCTCCTCACCCCTCCCTACCCCCGCTCAACCTCACCGGTCCCCTCCTCACCCTCCCTACCCCCCCGCTCAACCTCACCTGTCCCCCCTCACCTCCATACCCCCCCGCTCAACCTCACCTGTCCCCTCCTCACCCTCCCTACCCCCGCTCAACCTCACCTGTCCCTTCTCACCCTCCCTACCCCCCGCTCAACCTCACCGGTCCCCTCCTCACCCTCCCTACCCCCCCTGCTCAACCTCACCTGTCCCTCACTCACCCTCCCTACCCCCCCCGCTCAACCTCACCTGTCCCTCCTCACCCTCCCTACCCCCGCTCAACCTCACCGGTCCCTCCTCACCCTCCCTACCCCCTGCTCAACCTCACCTGTCCCTCCTCACCCTCCCTACCCCCCGCTCAACCTCACCTGTCCCCTCCTCACCCTCCCTACCCCCCCGCTCAACCTCACCGGTCCCCTCCTCACCCTCCCTACCCCCCTGCTCAACCTCACCTGTCCCTCCTCACCCTCCCTACCCCCTGCTCAACCTCACCGGTCCCCTCCTCACCCTCCCTACTCCCCCTCAACCTCACCTGTCCCTCCCTCACCCTCCTCCCGGCTTCGCCTGTCACCCTCCCCCTCCTGACTAACCTGCTGGACCCTCCGGTCTTGTCCCTACTTCCCTGCCGCTTTGCCTTCCCCCTCCTGTCCTTCCCTCCCATCGTCCCTTCCCCTAATGTTCTGGACAGAAGAGGTCTTTGCTGGACATTTTCTGCTGAGATGTCCCTCCTCCCCACAGCTAAAGCATTTGGTGTTTTCAGAGGTCGCAAACACTACGTAGTCAAAACCATCCACTCTAATCCTGAAGACCAAATTGAGATCCTTGTCTCTGTCATTTAATATCATGAGAAGTGTTCTCCTGTGTGACACCACATGCCTCAGGAGAGGGGATCTGCACCCCGAAGGCACTTTCCTGATCTGAGACATAATCTTTCCGTGCCTCTCCAGCTCCTTAATCAGCGCCTCGTCTCTGATAGACGGAGGAACGTTAGACAGCGTGACTCTGGTGGCTGGTGTGGTGAGAGGCAGGACGGGCACCAGCGTGTCGTCCACCACGATCCCCTCCTCTACCACCACGTTGGCTTTCTCAACGCTCCCTAGAAGAATCACCACCGCGTTGTTCATGCGGGCGGCGAATTTCACGCTGCCGTGGCCGACCACTCTCCCCGCGGCCAAGCCGCATTCCTCCACCGAGCACGAAGAACCCGGTGCGATCCTGACGCCGTGTTTTCTCGTCAGGCGGGTCAGTTCCATAGTGGCGTTCAGCATGCCGACCAGCGACAGCTGATCGGCTGCAAAGAAACGCACACTTTAGGAAAACAAGCCCCCAACAAGTCCACTCAACCACTAACACACTTATGCGCTACAATCAAACTATGTCTATCTCACATCCACCAGTGGAAAAAAATACGCCTCCGAAACAAACCTAAACCGCTCTCAGCAACACGCTCTGCTCGAGCAAACCTCCTTCACTCAGAGAGAGA
>BMAF01002862.1:0-16901 GCA_014132575.2 Gasterosteus nipponicus | reverse complement strand
TTACGTATTGCTCAGCAGCGAACAGGAGGGAGAGTCCAAGAGAGAAACAGAGCGGTAAAATAAAGTGAAGAAAGTGAGTGTCAACAGGAAGCGCAGCAAAATCTGGACACATGTCAATGACATTGATCTATCTAATGCAGAATGTAGAGTCTGCAAGACTAAAATCTCTATCTTTCTCCAAAACAGGGCAGATTAGTCTCAGAGAGAAGAAACAGGATCAGCCCTCAAAGCGGAGCCACTTGGTCTCAATGTAAATCTTCCTCGAAGGACAAACTCCTGCAATTTTTTTCTTTTTGTTTTACTACATTTTTAATTTTATATGTTGCTGTGTGTTGCTGTAAATAGTTAAACGCTTGAGTTTTTATGGCGTTATGAGTTGATGCCCACAATCGAGGCGCGTGCATTTTAAGTTTGAGCACAGAGAACTATATTTTAGCAAAGAAAAACATATCCGTAGCGCGCAGTTTACTGAGGTGCCCTCTCCACAAACTGGTTTTCTGCGCGCAGGCAGCCGTTGCTGCGCCTCTCCACCTCTTCAACGCTGCGCTCGCTCGACGGTTCACTCACGCGTCGCTCGACTTGCAGCAGCGTTACATTTGTGCCACAAAACCAACCAATCGAGAATTAAAGAAGGTCAATTGTGATTGGCTGTTGGTCTCCAATCACAACGCTTCCTAAAGAAGACGAAAACGAGTGATATTAGAAGTCCGGCTAGCCACCATCAGACATGACCGAGCAAATGATGAGAACAGCAAGTGTTTTAATACAGGCCATTAGCATTTAGCACAAATGCTGCAAACTTCAACAACTCGCTGAGCTTCCGCGATGCTGTAGGTAGTTCTTCTAGCGTTGTGATTGGAGACCAACAGCCAATCACAATTGACCTTCTTTAATTCTCTGATTGGTTGGTTTCGGTGGTACAAAATGTAACGCTGCTGCAAAGTCGAGCGAGCGCAGAAAGGTGAAGAGGTGGAGCGAAAGAGCAACGGCTGGCTGCGCGCAGAAAAACCAGTTTGTGGCGAGGGCACCTGAGTAACCAAGTACAAGACGTGGATGTTTTTCTTTGCTACAAATATAGTTCTCTCTGTGCTCAAACTTCAAAATTACGCTACTAGATTGTGGTACAACATAACGCCAGTTTTTGCACTCAATTTATTTTTTTTATCACTCTGGCCAGAATGTATAAATAAAAAAGTATTTATATAAAAACATTTTGACAGTGTTTTTTTACATTAGTAATTCATATTGCGCATAATTTTACATTATTGTTGGTGATAAATTAATTTAAGCACCAAAAAATCAGAAGAGCCATTTGGGAGCCGAAAGAGCCGGTTCTCTAAAAAGAGCCGTAATTCCCATCACTACCGGGTAAAAGAGGACGTCTGCTTTGTCTCAGACTTCTGGCCCTGATCTGCTTAGAGGGCGTGGCATCACGTGAGGGGCGTGTCCTCAACTGTGTTGCTTTCAGGAAACGTCGGCACTGTGAGAACTATGAATCCACACTTTCTATCCACCATGTTCACATTTCAACTTTGATAAACACGACCTTTTTAAACAGATGTGAGGAAAGAGAAGAACGTTTAATCTCACAGAACCAAAACACGTGATGGTGGGCTCGACATGTGGACGTAAAACCGGACCAGAACCAGTACCGAAACCATTATTTAGGGTATATATCATGATAAAATACATCAACGCATTATCTTTTTTTATTCGGCAGAGTCCTGACTACAATAAGCTGGAATCCACATTAAAATACTCCAAACACACCTTTAGCTGGTGGGGAAGAGTCACATATGACGTGCAGGTTTGTCCACAACCTTTGGACCGAGTGGGACATTTTGTCGGGTGCTTTCTGAAGCTCGCGGACGTTGGAGCCAAAGAACAGCAGCGAATCGGTGGATTATGAATCATTGAGTGAGACAAAGCCTGCAGAGTTACTGTGAAACACACAGCGAGCCAGCAAAGACACACACATCATCACACACACACACACACACACACACACACACACGTCTTACCTCTCTGCCGCTTCTCACGGGAATTGTTGGGGTTTTAAGTAGAAGTGAATGTCTAGTCATAGAATTTGTAGTACGTGTAATGACGTTTAGTGATAGAATTTGTAGTTTGTGTGATGTTAGATTAGTTATTACATTAACATGTTAGATGAAGTGAATACAATGTGAATCAAACACAGTTTATAGTCTTTTAAATCGTAGAAAACACACTACACATTTACATTCTGTTACAATGTGATGTTAAAACCTGGGACGGATGCCAATTGTCGTTCTTTATGGATTTCTCCCACTCTTATCCCCAAAAGGGTTTTTGGGAGTTTTTTCTCCTGTCAGGTAATAAATGAACAACTTATTGCAAGGCAGCCGACTGAGGCAAATGTCTTGAGAATTGAACCATGAACTGTCTTAGATCTTATGATGAAGGAGTGATGAACGGTGATCATTAATGATGGGTTGTTGTAATTAAAGTGTACTAGTTATAAGATGAAGACTTAAACGATGTATGCTTTGTTGGTTGTTCACTCATTGAGGCATAAGCCACTTTATCAGTATTGAGTGCATTGGAATGTGAGGGACAGCTAGGTCAGAGAGGTTTCCAGGTTACAGCTGCAGCTTCACACCTCGGCGTGGAAGGGACAATGGAGGAGGTGACCCTTGGAGAAGAGGCCAATGACATTCAAATGCACCAAAAGAAGACACACCTCAAGAGGTTTCAAAGGACCATGGCGGGAAAAGACTGTTAGATCTTCTCCTGCAGCCGCGTTGATAAGTCACTTTAGACTTGCTCAGGGAATTCTCTATTTCGCGAAATATTCTACTGTTCGCTTAGTATTTCACTTTGTAATTGTAATCCCTATTATGTTGTTTAGTCATTAAATACTTTTTGATTTTGAATTTAAACGAATTGACTCATTCGTGTCCTCGTCTCGGCCGGGACGAGAACAAAGGATCGAGGCCTCCCTCGAGAGCTTCCGCAACCCTTAACAGTTGGCGCCCAACGTGGGGCTCTCGTTTGGGGGAAGGTGTTGCTGAAAGGTCCGACTGCAAGTACCACAGGGGTACCAACAATCACAAGGTAAAACAGAACCTTTTTTATAGAATCTGTGATAGGTAGACTTAGGAAAATTTAGAGTGGTGCTGGCAGTCGGCCATGAGGCAAGGCCTTAGATGCTAAAGGCTAAAGGCTAGTGCATTGATGACTTGGGTGAATATAATAAGCTGATATTGAATAACAGTGGGGACATACTTTTGCAAAGTGAATGCGAATGGGAGCCGGCTTTTAGAAATTCCAAACACGCGTTTGGTGCGTTCAGGTACACACTTAGAGCGTTAGAAAAATCCAGGCGGCGAACTGGTCTGCTGAGACATAAAGACCAGCAGGATAAAATCATACAAGTAGACCCGTATGGGATTGGTTAGGGGGTTCGCATGAGGTGTGACGATGCGCATGTTGTCCACTAGGTTTCCCACAATAATTACGGCGTCTTTAGGGAAGACTCTTCTCTTCATTTCCCCTCTCTGTGCATAAAGTCCTTCACAATTAGGTATTGCAGGATTTAATAGATTGGGGGGGGGGAGCTTGCTCTACGGGATTGGCTTACGCGAAAATCCAGCGGCGACTGGTTAAAAGGTAATCCAGCGGCGACTGGTTAAAAGGAAATCCAGCGGCGACTGGTTAAAAGGAAATTCAGCGGCGACTGGTTAAAAGGAAATCCAGCGGCGACTGGTTAAGGTTATAGTTAAGGAGAAATCCAGCGGCGACTGGTAAGATCTGCTTAACATTTTCCACTCTCTAGAAATCCTATGAATTAGGTATATAGGTTGTCTAGAAGGGGGTGGGTGGCAGATATGCGCTTTAGTGTAAATGATAGTGTATATACATCTGCATGCTGGTGTGAGTGTGAGTGAGTGTTAGTACGTGGTGCGTGAGTGATTGAGTTGCGGGGTGCATGTGCTTGATTGGTGTATGGATGTTCCAAATTATGTTTTAATACGTGTATGTGATTGTTTAACAGTGTATATATATGTATAGAATCCGAACTGGAGACTGATCATCTCCGGCGTCGGGTTGTAAAACCATAGCATATTAAGGTGTTGGTGAGTAGTCCAACCCGGACCACGTGAGGCTGCATTGCTAGCGGCTAACGGGGTCTCATTGGTAATTCCACTGGGGAAATAGCGGGGCTTGCGGGGTGCTGATAGCTTGACCACGTTGTGGGTTAGCAGTTAGCTTGAGCCCATCGCCCTTTGCTACGCCGGCACACGGCGTTTTACGATCCATGACCGGAAGTGTCGAGGCACTTCCTCTTTGGTAGTTCTGTGTTCGATCTTCAGCTATCGGCTGAACAGCGCCACATGTGGTTGGAGTAAGTGCACATCGTGAGGGGAAAGCCCCTGAGTGTGCCATCTGGTGGGTGTAAGAAGGAATTACAAGAGGGGGAGTTCAATTTCCTCACTTGCCGTGTTCGGACGTTGACTTTGATGCACATTTGCCTTTGCTTACTAGGATAGAGTTAAGATCGATAAGATAACTTGACGGATATCTGGATTGGTGTTGACGTTTAATTGAAATAGTAAAGTGCTGTATTGTTACGTTGAATTTGGTTTGTAATAGTCCTGCATTTGTTTTGGATTGAAATTGGAGATTGAGCTAATTTTGATGTGGCGCTTTTGCGGACCTGTTATGAATTGTTTGATTTCGATCCCTAATGTTTAACTGATTCCGGATTGACTGTTTTTGGATTGTCTCTGGGTTGGGGGTGGATCATTGTTTATATTGCAGGATAATCTCTTGCAGCATTTGTGGGGTAGTGCTTCTGCTCTACTTCCTGATTAATATTGCCGGCAGTTTGACTGTATCATCATAACTTTGATTAATTTTGTAACTTTGATTAATAATTTGGATTAATTCATTTTTAGGCATCAAGTTTAATTTTATTAAAGTTAATTTTTGACTTTTGAATTCTGAATTAAGATTGAATTTTGATTTGAAATAAAGTTAATTTTCCTCTTTTTCCTCTGTTTAATTGTAACCATAGTCTTCGGCATCGACCATTGATTATACTAATTTTTACAGTTTTCGTGATTGATTTGATTTCTTGGTGAGAGGTACTGATAAGTTGATTTAACTTAAGTGGTTTAACAGGATAATTTTAGTAGTTACACAGCAGTTATTGGACTGATTAGATGTTGAAAATTGCCCTCCTTACTTTTTAGATTTGGATATTTGTTTTTACTGTGTCGATTCCAGTTGATAGTTTAATTTGACATTTCCTCGGACAGTTGTTAGGGGTGACTTAGTTGGGTTTTTTCTTGCAGTTAGTGACAGAATAACACCTAGGACAGAAGGGACAGCTTAGCGGTTGATTGGAGTGTTTCAGGTTGTAAGATGGCTACGCTTACGACTCAAGAATTGCTGGGTAGGGCCAGAGAGCGGATGGAGGATCAGATGGAGCCTGGAGAGAGAGAGGGAGTGGAGTAGGATGCAGCGGTATTTGAAAAGATGGCAGGAGAAGGGATGGTTTCCCACGGTGTCGCCGCCAGCAGTTGAAGACAGGCGTAAGGTGTGGAGGGAGACTGTAAAAGCGAAAAATCAAGCCACTACGGCTTATATAGGAGCAGGCCGTGTGGGTAGATTGAGTAGAAGAAAATCTCTAGACAAAGAGGAGAAGAGGTGTGCCCGCACCAAGCGGCTGCTTGCCTATTGGAAGGCAGTCGACCCCACCACCCCTAAATCTGCTGTGGGACTCCCAGAGGAGGAGGATGAAGAAGTAAAAAGCAAGCCCAGTCAACCCACCGCCCCCCTCAGTCCCAGCTCCCATACCGTCCCTCGACTGTACCCAGGCGTGGAGCCAGCTCCTCAGGAGAGGCCAAGTCTTCCGCCGCCATATAAGAAAACAACCTCCAAAATTCCCCTGGTGAAGCCGAGTATTCAAGCACCCGTGTACCGCGTGAGAGGAGGAACGGTGGACGTGGAAAGTGACGAAGAAGACTCGGGAGGTAGGTACTTCACAGGTGCAAAAACGATGCACACACTGGATGAAGTAGGAGGAGAAGAGGAGGAAAGCTGTTCTGACCGCGCAGATTCACGAAACCAGGGCGAAGAGGAGGAGCTGATTGTGACAAGTGGACTCCTGAATGTCACATCAAGCGGATCTAGAGCCCAGCAAGATGGCAGCAGAGAAGAAGGTGCTGTGGGAAGACATCCTCCCCGTAGACGCTCTACTAGGGCAAAGACGACTCCACACCGCTATGCAGACTACATTCTCCCGGTAAGAAGTGAGCTGCCTGCAGCCTCCCTGTCACACAGTGTCCACTTCTGAGAAAAGCTAATGGACAGAGAGAGTTTGTGCCCTGGGGCCATCGGGACATGGAAGCTCTGGAGAAGGCGTTGCCGCCATTGGGAGAAGGAGCTAACCCATGGATCTTGACCTTTGAAACACAAACGACGGCAGATAAATTGGCGCTTGGTGATGTGCGTGCTTTAGTAGCCCGTCTGAAGGGAACTGTCAATCTAAGAGCCTTGGAAGTAAGATCAGGCACAACAGACTTAGAAGATGATGATCCATTCGACGGTCTCAGAGGAGCTTTCTGGGAAGCGATGCGAACAGTTTGGCCCACAAAGATGAGCATGACAGTCCTAACCACATTGGAGATGAAGCCCGGAGAGGAGATTTTCCAGTATGTGCGGAGAGCCGAAACAGAATGGCGCCTGGCGACAGGTGAAAGACATGACAACAACAGGCCTACCGCTGTGATCTGGCGGCACACGGTGCAGCAAGGCTTGCCCGAGGCTGTACAGACAGCACTAGAGGGAGTAGTGGGACTGGACAACATGGATGACACCACCTGGAAGGATCATCTGACCCACTTCTATAAGATACATCGAGCTGCGGAGAAAAAGAGTAAGGAAGAAGTAGACAAAATGGCGCAGCGGCTAGTGAAGGTTCAACTGGCCGGTGTAGACGATGAAGCAAATAGGAAAAAGCGAGCCAAAAAACAATTGCCGGTGAGTGATGAACAGCCCCAATACGCTGTTCCTCCTGAAGTCGCATATCCAGCTGCAGGGCCAGCAGTGAGAAACCAATGGAGAGGATATCAGCAGCCACCGAACAACAGAGGCAGAGGCAGAGGGCGTGAGTACAACAGAGGGAGTGGATACTACCAAGGAGGAAATGGGAGTGATGCTTGTCATATATGTGGGCAGGTGGGACATTGGGCAAGAACATGTCCAGTGAAATATGAAGGGAACCCACGGTTCATTGCTCCTCCAGGTAGGTTTCCCTACCCAATGCAGCCCAGGCAGCCGCAGGGGATGGGCCCGCCCCAGCCTCCACCTCCACAAATGCAGCCACCACAACAACAGATGTCACTTGTGTCAAGGGAAATAGAGTATGGTGCCGACCAATACGGTCAGTACTGACGAAGCCCAGAAGATCCAGAAGCATGTGTGGTTTACAGGACTCAGGCAGAACCAATGGTGACCTGTACTGTGTCTGGAGTTGAAGTTGAGATGATGGTGGACTCCGGCGCAGCAGCCTCATGCTTACGTAACCTAAATGGGAAGGTGCCCCCACTCTCAGAGAAAACACTGAGAACGGTTGGATATTCGGGAAAGAAAGAGGTACAAAGATACACAAAACCATTGGAGACCATATTGGGAAGACAACGCCTGTTCCACCAGTTCCTGTATTCCCCTAAATGTCCTGTCAACTTGATGGGGAGAGATCTAATGACAAAAGTTGGAGCGGAAATCAGGTGTTCAGCCGATGGCCTCAGAATCACGTTTAAAGGCCAACCACTCACTCCACAGTTTACGTCAGGAGAAAGGATTCTCTTGATGACAAGCCCAGAGGAAACGGAAGAAAAGACACAAGTTTTCTGGACTAGGCTGTTACCGGGAGACAAAGAACAGCCGTCAATCAATAGAACATATCAAGACTGGAAGCCATGGATCAATAGCCAAAGAGCATATGGTCCACCATTTGATCCACCTCATTGCACATATAATTACCTGAGAACACCTGATGAAGAGTACACAGAGGCCTGGGAGCAAGAGAGAGAAGGCGTTCAGGAACAGATTAGGGTCACTGACATTTATGTGGGCACAGAGGAGTTGCAGCACACTGTGAGCTCACCGAAACTCAAGCACAGTGGTATGAGCTAAGCCATGACAGTGAACCTCATGTGACGCTGGCGATAGCAGCAGGTCATGAGGCTCGCTCCCTGGGGCCAATGATGAAGAGAGCCAAAAAGTAACATCCTGGTGTCCAACAGACTCCCCACTGCTTCATTACAGCCCTGATAAAACATTGTGGAAAATAGCACATTGCAGCAGAGAAAACAGCATACTGGAGAAGCAAGAGCTGGAACGACAGCATGGGAGAGAGTTGTCTGATCATCCAGCAACAGAGGAGCTGCTCAACCAAATGCCAGAACACCTATGGGCGAAAGGAGATTGGGATGTCGGCTGCACTCATCATCATTCAGTGCATGTTGAAAAGAATGCAGGTCAGCCCCCTGTATGGAAGCCGCAGTACCGACTGAAAGAGGATGCTGTGGAAGGAATATCAGCCACTATCGCTGGCCTACTGGAAGCAGGAGTGCTACGACCAGCGGAGTCTCACTGGAACACGCCCATACTCCCTGTACCCAAAGCTGGAGGAAGAGGATGGAGAATGGTGCATGACCTAAGAGCAGTAAATCAAGCCACGAAGACGAAAGGCATTGCAGTACCAAACCCATATGTAGCATTACAAACAATAAGCCCAGAACACCAATACTTCACTGTATTAGATTTAGCGAACGCATTCTTTTGCCTGCCACTTCATCCCTCAATTCAAGACATGTTTGCATTTACATTCCAGGGAGAGAGATTCACTTACAACAGAATGCCTCAGGGATACAAAGATAGTCCCGGCTTATTTAATGCAGCATTGAAAGAAGATTTGAAAGACCTTCTGCTACCACAAGGAGTGGTTTTGATACAGTACGTAGATGACTTGTTGTTGGCAGCTCCCTCAGCGGAGAGCTGCTTGGCAGCAACTGAGCTGTGTTGAAGAAAATAGCGGAATGTGGCTACAAGGTCAAGAGAGAAAAGACACAAATTGCAAGACGACAAGTATCATTCCTGGGAAGAGTGCTATCTGGGAACAAGAAGAAGATCTCACCAGAGCAGAAATCTGCAGCTTTGACCTATGCCAAACCCAAAACCGTTCAAGAGATGCTTGGATTTCTGGGACTTGCTGGCTACAGCCGGAACTACGTGCCAGACTATGTGAATCTCACCCAGCCACTCCGAAACATGCTGGCGAAAGTTGGAAACAGGAATCTGAAGGCAGAGCTGATCTGGACTGTGGAAGGAGAAGAAGCTTTCATTCAAACTAAGCAAAGTTTGGCTCATGCAGCTGCTTTGGCTTCCCCAGATTATGAATCAGATTTCCACTTAGATGTAGGAGAAAAACAGGGGGTAGTAAATGCAGTGTTGTATCAGATGAGGAGAGAGGGGAGAGCGGTTTTGGCTTATCACAGTTCTAAATTAGATCCCATAGAACTAGGACAAGTAGGCTGCACCAGACATTTGGCAGCAATAGCTCGAGCGGTACAGAAGACTGCATACTTGGTAATGTGTCATCCTTTGAAGGTCCACACAGACCACGGTGTTGTAGCTTATCTGGACACACAAGCTTTCACACTGACAGCTATGAGAGGGGCTAGATATCTGGTATATTGACCCAGCCCCATCTCTCTTTCACATCAGAAGGTGTGAATATGACATCTGGATTGCCACCTATTGAGGGTGGTCATGACTGTGCAGAAGTAGCTAGGAAGGAGACGAAGGTAAGATCAGACTTGGGAGGAGACAGATTGCAGGATGCAGATATGACACTTTTCTGTGATGGTTGTTGTTATAGGGGTCCAACAGGAAACATAGCTTCATATGCAGTGGTGGAACGGCTTCCTGATGGAACCTTGGTGGAGCTAGAGGCGGCTGTTATTCCGCAGCCTGCTTCGGCTCAGTTAGCAGAAGTGGTGGCACTGACGCGAGCACTTCAATTAGCCGTGGGGAAGAAGGTAAACGTTTACACTGATTCGGCTTACGCCACGGTGCAGTGCATGTGGATGGACCTCAGTGGCTGAGAAGAGGGTTTGTGACCAGTTCAGGAGCTTTGGTGAAGCATCATGCTGCACTGAAGGATCTGTTGGATTCTGTGATGGGGCCAACACAAGTTTCAGTGATAAAGTGCAGAGGTCATTCCAAGGAGGGTGGGCTGGAAGCTAAAGGTAACGACGCTGCCGACTTCGCAGCTAAGAAGGCTGGTGGATATATTGGCGGTGAAAAGCAGATGTTGGTAAGTGATCAGAGTGAGCCACAGCCTGCCCCGACGGAGAGTGACCTGATAGTGATGCAAGAGAAGGCTGGAGTGTATGAACACTCTCAGTGGGTGGCTCATGGAGCAACCTGCAAAGATGGTTTGTGGAGGTCTCATGATGGACGGATAGTAGCTCCTTCTGAGCTAATGCACATGTTGATGATCGAAGCGCATGGTCCGACGCATGAGTCTAAAAAGCGAACATGTGCAGCACTGGAGAAGATTTGGTGGCATCCGTTTGCCAAAGAGATGGTGGAAAACTTTGTTACAGACTGTGTATCCTGTAATGGCTTTAACAACAAACCTGTATATAGGTGTCCGATGGGGAGGTACCCGGTGCCCCCTGCCCCATTTCAGGAGATTTGCATTGATTACACAGATATGGGAATGGATAACAGAGTGCGCGGGCTACGTTACATGTTGGTGATGGTGGATCGGTTTTCACGGTGGGTAGAAGCAATTCCTTGCCGGAAGGAAGATGGTGCTACAGTGGTGAAGTGGCTCAAGAATGAGCTGATTCCCAGGTATGGGCTACCAAAAGTTATTCACTCGGACAACGGTTCACACTTTACAAATGTACACCTAGCTGGTGTCGAAAAGTGTTTAGGAATCCAACACAGGTATGGTTCAGTTTATCATCCAGGGTCACAGGGGATTGTGGAGCGAGCCAATCAAACGCTCAAGAGGAAAATTGCTAAGATCTGTCACGGCACGTCCCTAAAATGGCCTGACGCCCTTCCATTGGCATTGATGTCTATGAGAAACACTGAGCACAATAGCACTCATTTAACACCGCATGAAATACTCACAGGGCGACCTATGTCAGGTCCGCCGAGGTCCAGTAGCCATGGACCTAGTCTGGATTTGCTGAAACTAGAGATTGAAGAGTATACTAGAGCGCTAAGTAAGATGTGCCAAGCTTTGTTTTCACAGGTGACGAACGCAGAGACAGCCGCCAGCCAAGGGAAGCAGGTTCCAGTCATACCGCCAGGAAGCTGGGTGTGGATTAAGGCCCATAAACGCAAGTGGAGTGATCCAAGGTGGACCGGTCCATGGGAGGTAGTATTGGCAACATCACACTCGGTAAAGGTGAAAGGTAAAGCGGGAGCCACGTGGCATCATCTCACACATTGTGCACCTGCTAAGGCACCAAGCCAGACCCTTGCAGAGACCCGATTGAATACCAGGCAAGTTAATTCAGAGCCAAAAGACGCAGGAGGGGACAAAGCAGCAGAAAATGTCTCGCCCACAGCGTAAGTATCAGTTGGTAGTGGGGGGAACATGCAAGTCAGTGCTCATTGTCTATTTAATTATTTTGGTAGTAGGGGGTACAAGTACAGCTCGGGGAAGTGCACCTGTTCACACAGGTGACGATGACATGACGTCAGTAAGTGATCTATCCCATCCCAGTCGACAAGATGTTTCCTTACCACCTAACATCCAAGCAGCAATTGCTCTCACGTTGACATTCAGGGAAAATATAACTGCATCTGTTCAATTTGATTATTGTGATATTGCAGCCTGCGGAGTCCAAGACCTCAGGTTTTGGAGGTCGGACCAATACTTGTGTTCCACCACCAACCGATGTGGACCAGGAGTCAGGTTTGGTAAGCCAGTGGAGCAGTACGGCTGTGACTGCGAGGAGGCAGAATGGAAGTTTGCACACACTGGTAGATGGAAGTCATCTAAAACTGGTCCTAAACCTGGGCTACAAACCCGTTTAACGATGCGGAAGAACCGGTATTCAGATTTGGCTAAATGTGGGGGAGGGTTGTGCAATCCACTAATAATCACATTGAAAAATCCAGAATTGGGGGACAGCGGACTTTACGTGTTGAAAGGAGGGACATACGATACTGAAAGCCCACAAGGGTTGTTTGAAATTGTTGTTAAACCCTCTGCTAACAAACAGGAATCCACTGCTGATCAGGTTGGAGCTGAAGCTGACACTTCTTGGGAGGGTGTGGTAAGACGGGAGACTGGATTCTCGGAGTCTAATCTATGGCTCCAATGGGTACAGTATACTGCCACAAACATGCACAGTACAGATTGTATAGTATGTTCTCAACCTAGGCCTATGCCCACTCCTGTACGTTCCAGATTGAGACCAATAAGCCCTATATTCAAATGTATACTGGAGCTCTTTATCCTGCAGACTCAGCCTGTCCACCATACTTGTTTAGAGTTCCAATGGGATTATCCGCCAGCTAACTTGAGCACGCCACCTCAATTCATGGTTCCAGATGGTACATTTGATTGCATTATATCAGAGATAACTGGAGGGATAAAAGTAGGAAACATTGCAGGAGTAAACTGTACCACAGTTCAGTTTGCTAATGTCACTCGATATTCAAGTGTGTTGAATCAGACGATCTCCAGAGCCGACCTCTGGTGGTGGTGTGGAACTAAGGTTATCTATCCAACGCTGCCAGCTAATTGGACGGGTACGTGCGCATTAGTGAAGCTTATCATGCCATTCTATGTCTTTCCAGTGAAGGAGACCACATTTCAAGATTTGATTTCACCACATCCTCACGTCGCCAGGAGAGCGAAGAGATCCACTAGTCCTGCGGGCTCATTTGATAGTCATGTGTACTTAGACGCCATTGGGGTGCCCAGAGGGGTGCCTGATGAGTTTAAAGCCAGGAATCAAATGCGGCGGCATAGAATCCTTTTTTTTTCTGGTGGGTGACAATCAATAAAAAAATGTAGACTGGATTAATTACATATACTACAACCAGCAGCGATTCATAAACCTCAGCCGGGATGCCATAACAGGGCTCCACGAGCAGTTGGATAAGACTAGTTTGATGGCATGGCAAAATAGAATGGCACTGGACATGATTTTGGCAGAAAAGGGAGGAGTCTGTAGAATGTTTGGATCTGCCTGTTGTACTTTCATTCCCAATAATACAGCGCCTGATGGATCGGTGTCCAAAGCACTGGCTGGATTGACAGCTCTGAGCCAGGAGCTGGGAGAGAATTCAGGGATTGCAGATCCATTCACCACGTGGATGGATGGTATGTTTGTATAATGGAAAAATGCAATCTTGTCCATTTTAACTACTTTTGTGTTCTCACCATGATTCTAGTGCTCTGCGGTTGCTGCTGCATTCCCTGCATTCGAGGACTCCTGCAGAGATTGATTGACACTGCCCTTAGAGAGACTAGCATACAGGGAAATCAATTGCAAATAGATGCTGAAGAAGGACAGTCACTGTTAGCGGATACGTCTGTGTGAAGTTGGATCGGGGGGTTATTCAAGTGATGCTCACAGTGAACTGTGAGCAAGGAGGAAATTGTTGGGGTTTTAAGTAGAAGTGAATGTCTAGTCATAGAATTTGTAGTACGTGTAATGATGTTTAGTGATAGAATTGTAGTTTGTGTGATGTTAGATTAGTTACTACATTAACATGTTAGATGAAGTGAATACAATGTGAATCAAACACAGTTTATAGTCTTTAAATCGTAGAAACACTCTACACATTTGCATTCTGTTACAATGTGATGTTAAAACCTGGGGACGGATGCCAATTGCCGTTCTTTATGGATTTCTTCCAATTTTTTCCCCAGAGGGGTTTTTTGGGGGTTTTTTTCTCCTGTCAGGTAATAAATGAACAACTTAATGCGAGGCAGCCGACTGAGGCAAATGTCTTGAGAATTGGAACCATGAACTGTCTTAGATCTTATGGTGAAGGGTGACGAACGGGGATCATTAATGATGGGTTGTTGTAATTAAAGTGTACTAGTTATAAGATGAAGACTTAAACGATGTATGCTTTGTTAAATTCACTCATTGGGGCATAAAGCCAACTGTATCTACATTGAGTGCATTGGAATGTGAGGGACAGATAGTACAGTGAGGTTTCAGGTTACAGCTGTATCTTCACACCTCGACGTGGAAGGGACAATGGAGGAGGTGACCCTTTGGAGAAGAGGCCAATGACATTCAAATGCACCAAGGAAGACACACCTCAAGAGTTTTCAAAGGACCATGGCGGGGGAAAGACTGTTAGATTTTCTCCTGCAGCCGCGTTGATAAGTCACGTTAGACTTGCTCAGAGGATTCTCTATTTCGCGAAATATTCCACTGTTCGCTTAGTATTTCACCTTGTAATTGTAATCCCTATTACGTTGTTTAGTCATTAAATACTTTTTGATTTTTGAATTTAAACGAATTGACTCATTCATATCCTCGTTTCCGGCCGGGACGAGAACAAGGAGTGAGGCCTCCCTCGAGAGCCTTCCGAAACCCTTAACAGCAGCCCCTCGGTGCAGAAGATGCTGGAATATCTGCGCAGTGTATTAGCCTCCGATCCATAGTGGCCTCCGGAAGAGAGAGATGATGACAATCCCCCCCCCTCCTCAAAGCATGTGTGGTTATCATCAAAGGCAAAATGATGGGGTATTTGGGTATATTCAGGTACATGTATCTGTTTCATACTTCATGTCAGTCAAGTCAGTGTCGTTATTGAGATGCAAGGTCGCTGGGAACCGACTGGTGTTGGAACCAGATTGCTAACACCTTTGTGGTCATGACACCACCTGCCCCTGCAGTTAGCTGTACCAAAACGGCATTTGAGCATTCCAAAAGACAATGGTGAAAATGAAATGCACTGTTGTTGTGCTCAAGAATTTGAAGCCGTTCTGAAAAGCTTTCAGCTTCTGAAAAATCCCAGGTGTGAATTCGGCAGCTTGAATCGAAGACAATTGCCACGTTGGGTTTATGAGTTATGCATTTTATAGGTTTACTGTGAGTTGTCTCTTACACACTTCATGATATAAGATAAGATTTACTTTTATGATGCCTCCTGTTTCCTAAGATTATTGGATAAGTAAAAAATGACATTTACACCTGATTTTGGCGATTTCTGTATTTAAAGTGCTTGTTTATTCCTAGCAGTGCTTTACTGGATTTGCAGCCATCCATGCTGCCACTAACATGTTACATCCTGTTTTCAAACACAAATCCTGTTTTTTTTTTGTTTTTTTTGTGCCTCTGACAAAGGGCATTTTAGCCTTTGTCTTCCTCACGGGACTTTGGAGAGCAATGATAATGAAAGGGATTATTCCTGGTAAAAGAAAAGGTGCTGTAGTCTGCTCCTAATTGGTGAGTTCCCTTGCTAAATTGATCTAGTCTTCAGGCTGCCAGTTAGTGAACTGGTCAATTAATCTTCCCTCGCTCATAATGAGTTGTCGGATTTCCGATGGCTGGTCCTTCACACAAAGACAGACAATGTGCCCAAAGGATCTTCCGTCCCTGCACCAAGTGACCTGACAATTAAAAAAATGTGCCTCCCCCGCTTCCCCCTCCTCACCAGGTGGCAAATTGGTCCGACCCAGCCCGGTTTCAAAAGTACCAACCATGACTTCAAATCAACTTCACAGGCACAACAAGAGGGGAAAGGGCAGTATCCTCCATGAAATAAGATTGCTGTATTAAGACTCTTGGCCCCATATCAATGTGCCTTCCTCATTTTGAGGTAAATTTATGTTGTAGCTTGACATTAATTTGATGATGCAGATGTGACAAAGGAATAAGCCAAATGTTGGGGGTTAAATGGGCTTGACCTTGCATTGTAGCAGGATTTAAATCTATTTAGTGAGAAAGCAGGGCGGAAATTGAGGAGCCGGTGACGCTCAAAGGCAGAATAGAAGCCAGTGATCAAAGTCCTGACATTTGACCGTACGCCGTTTTGCTGAATGTACTCTATTCATACATTTTATCAATGCAGAAGGACAAAGCGTATTGGTCTGTGTTACGTCATTAATTCCATGTTACTCTTTACTTTGGGGGGGTGTAGATAGAGGGAGGGAGGGTGAGAGGGTGAGGAAGGGAATGGTGGTGAGGAAGAGATAAAGAGGGAGAGAGGAGGAGAAATAGACAGACTGACTGTCTGAGAGTGATTAACAGTGAGAAGAGGTCAGGCGGGAGTGGGGGCGAGTGTATATATCATATTGGTCTGTTGACAGAAAGCATAGCTGCGTCATGTGACTCCACTAATCAGGTCATAGGAGCAGCTGTGAGCCACAGACAGATCCTGCAGCGTGTGAGCGAGTAACCACGGCAACGACGCACCTGTGATCATTAACGAGCGGCTGCAAAAGGGCAGACACAGGACAGCGAGTTACACAGAATCCACACCTCAAACAAATGAGAACCAGCGCAAAACTATCTAAAAAATACGGCGTTTTTACGAGACCCATGACTCTACCGAACGCATGGATGTGCGTTTTATGTCTGTCCGGTAATAAATACGGCTCCTATGGCCGTTGACAAAACGTGTACCTTCTGGATTTTTTGAGAAATATGTCGGCAGATTTGTATTGGAGCCTATGGGGCTTTTGGCAGAGGTTGTGTGACTCTAACACTCCTTAAGCCAAAACTAAAGAAGTTTGGGATTCCATGAACAAATTAATCCAATCACCACAACCATACCCTCATTAATCTGACGAAATGAAGCCTGAACAATACTTGGAATGCATCGTTAATGCATTCCAACAACTAGAA
>BMAF01002857.1:0-23647 GCA_014132575.2 Gasterosteus nipponicus | reverse complement strand
GAGCAGTGCAGGTGTTGTGATGTGTGCAGAGAAGATCCACAGGAAACAAAGTTTGTAAGTGCAGAAAAAGAAAGACATCTGAAGCCACAGAACGACGTGGACGCCCACAAAGAGACACTTTTCTCTGCTTAAAGAATTCATTTAGTAGCCAGAAATAATGTATGATATCTGTATATTTGAATAGAAAGTTGATAGTGATTTACTATCTTTATAGATTGGGAACATTGGGGGATTGTATCTATGTAATTTCATTCACAGGACTTTCTATCCCAAAGGTGTAGGTTTGGTCTCAGCGTTGGGACACTACCAGCCCCCACATATAAAACAAACCTAGTTGATATTATGTGAACAGGCAAACGTTATCAACATATAATAACATTACGTAACTTGGAGCCAATTCAAACATAACAGTGATAAAACTAGTTTTATTACATAACATGATTCTGCGCAAATGAATAATAATGACTAATAAAATAAGTGATAAAACTTACTGCTAAGAAGTATAACAGTATATTCTGTATCAAGATATAGTAAAAAAAAAAAAAAACGTTTTCCCAGTTTTGCAGCCAAAAATACATCAAAATCCACTCCCAGACTTTTGGTAAAGTGGGAGGGTAAAGATGTAGTTTTAGGATGTTAAACCTGGTCTTAATGCATCAGGCTCGTTCTCCTGCTCACCTGGAGGCTCATGAGCCTCATGACGGCGTTTCAATGGGTTCTATTTATTACCTGTGCACTGTTGTCTTGTCTGTCTACTGTCGCGCACTAACCGCCAAGACAAATTCCTTGTATGTTTGACATATTTTGGCCAATAAATGTTTCCTGATTCCTGATCCTGATTCCTGATTCCTGATTCCTAAGCACGCGGACACTGGTTTAGTGCTGGTGGGAAGTATGAACGAAAGCAGTCTGTCCATTGAGAGTTAAATGCTCTACTTTCTGGCCATTTGTTTTCTCACTCGTCTTTTTCTCAAATTTTGCTGTTTCTTTTCTTCCTACCGTCTTTTTATTTTAATTTGCCGCTACCTCCTCCTCTGTCCGCAGTATTGAGACAATATCGTCCTGCCTGGAATGCAAAGACTTGAATGGTCGAGTAGTATCACGTCCGGATGGTTGAACTCAAATGCAATTGGTCTGTGCTTTAAGCCACTACCGCTAAAGACGACTAAAGCTGTCACGTTTAAATCACAACCGTCTGTTTTTAGCTTTTTGGTCCGGATGGGACGGCTTCTGGGTCTGGACCCGGACCGCGGTCCTCCAGTCAGTGACCTCTGCTTTAGAGGCTGACTAATATCTTATTGAGGCTGTGGTGGTTTCATATATAGTTTCTACTTCATATTGGTGTTGGGATATGTTCATTATGTCCTCGGTTGTGGTGATGGTGTAGTACAGTGCTGATCTGTGTTGTGCAGGAGCCACAAGGGGGCACTCGTTCGCATTGCTGTTTTGTTTGTCCCAAAATGTTTTGCCGTTTTCTATGAAGAAGTGATGAAGGCCGTCTGACCCTGAGACTGATGTGTCAGCGGCAGCTCGTGAAATAAATATGCCGAAGACGGCTAAAGATGGCTCATCTGAATCGCCCGCTCTTTTCCTCCGAATGCAACGTTAGCTGCAAGAATGCGAGTAACGCAACTCAACAATTGTGAACAGAAATGGATCAAAGTGAGCTCAAGTAGACAAGTTACAAACCTGAAATATCAGGATACGTTACAGAATACATACACAAAGAAACTGAACTTGCTTTGCTCCTTTTGTTTTGTGGTGTGATTATGAACTAACTTTACATTTAGTTGTTTGATGGAACAGGAGGAAGCATCAAGCTGAAGGAGAACGATGTGTGGTGACGTTCAGCTACTGTAGCTCGGACATATTCTGTAAGATCTTAAGTTACAGTTAACAGAGCTTGTATCCTATGCAATAGAAAAATAAGAAGTCCTTGCATACAAGTTAATAGAGTTGACTTTTACTGTCAAGCGCAGCAGGTTGCTAGGTAACGGGAGCAGTGGAGGTGACGACACAGGCAGGATGCCCGTAGGCCAGACCGTCCCATTTCAGAGAGCGCCGGTTCAGCCTGTACGGGTGATGGAGGACCAGCCAGGTCCACCGCCAAGCTGCTGAAGGCTGCAGGCTACAAGGATGCAGGATGCAAGGGATACAGCTGGCTCTCTGGTCTGGGCCATTGTGGAGGTTGCTGTCTGTTTGATGGCGTGTGGACATGTCTTTATACACCCACTAAACATTGTTCGTCGGATAGGCGTGCAGATCATGTCTATATTAACCGTCGGTCCATGACCAATTCTGGACATCTATTCGACGTCCATACTAGGTCCACTATTTGGACGTCCAACCATGACCCAACTTGGACAACATATTTACGTTCAGAATTTGACCTTCGAAGCGGGTAAGTTTTGTGGACATCATCTGGACGTCAATGACAGGCTGTTTATTTACAAATATCAACATGTTTCATGATATGAATAGCCTATATTATTCATAAACATGATTTAATATGAGCATGCCTGTTTATTTATTCAGTGGGTAATTTTCCTGTTTTGGTGAAAAAAATCTACTGAACAATACTAATAATAATTTTTTTACAATTTTATTAAATTAATAAATACATTTGAAGTAGCCAAGAGGGGGGGCGATGGCCACTGATCTCAAAATAACTAACAACAACAGAAAAGTCACACCCGAGGGCGGGCTGGGTCGTCTTGGCGCAGGGATTAGAGAAGGTGTGCAGGGAAGCACAAGGTTGGTGGTTCGAGTCCAGGCTGCCCCATGTTCCATGTCGAAGTGTCCGTGAGCAAGACACCTGACCCCTAATTGCTCCCCAGGCAAAAATGTGAAAAAGCCATGAGTTTACAGTGTAATGTAAGTCGCTCTGGATAAAAGCATTTGCTAAATGACCTGTAATGTAATTTAAAAACCACACGTCACTCTGATTGGCTGAAGCAACACCATGTAATGATGCCACTTGGTCAAGGCAACACGCCAGACATTTGACACGATTCAGCGTGTTCGATTTCCTCTAAATTGAAGGTAAGCTCGATAAGCCTAGTGAATTCTATGTCCATGCCCTACATCGTAGCGAATGGCCAAGCATGCCTTAACGACACACATTTTTATTTTGCGTTAGCTAAACAAAAGGAAATTAACTGGTACAGAAAACATGTCCCCTACCTCTTAGTTATAGAAGTAGTATAAAACGTCTAAAATTAGTCTAAATTTGACGTTGTACTATAAATAGCCCTTACATGGAGGTCCCACGGACGTGAACATTAGACGTGCAGTAGACGTCAAAAAAAAAAGACGTCACCTGGCGTTACAAAACAACCCCTTCAGTGAACCAAAATTGGACGTCCAAAATGACCTAGAAAAGACTTCACACTGACGTCACATTGCGCAGTGGGCAGGTAACAAGTTCAAACAGGTGCAGTTGATACAGGTAATGAGTGGAGAACAGGAGAGCTTCCTAAAGACAAACTAACAGGTCTGTGAGAGTCGGAATTCTTACTGGTTGGTAGGTGATCAAATACTTATGTCATGCAATAAACCGCAAAATATCTTTTTTAAATTATACAATGTCATTTTCTGGATTTTTGTTTTAGATTCTGTCACTCACAGTTGAAGAGTACGTATGATACAAATTACAGACTCCTACATGCTGTGTAAGTGGGAAAAACTGCAAAATCAGCAGCGTATCAAATACTTGTTCTCCCCCCACACGCACACACACACACACACACACACACACGCACACGCACACGCACACACACACACACATCTCTGATACATAGAAATAACAGCCGTTGACTCCTGTTAAATCTGCCCCACCTCCCCAAGCGTCCGGGGCATCCAAACTGCCTAAAGCAGCCAGCAGCTCACCTTCTTGTTGATCTCAGGGTAACGAGTGCTATTGTAGCGGATCCTCTGCTCAATGACTCGGCCCGTCAGGGTGCTGCAGCTCTTTAGCTCACACAGCTTTTCGTAAATCTTTATCATCTGGAGGAAGAGGAGGACAGAAGAAGAGGTGTGACTTGTCTGGGTCTATAATCAGTGGAGCCCTGAGCCTGATCCAGCTGCAGGCTGACCTTGCGTTTCAGCTTGTGTTCTTGGATGTATAAAGAGTCCTCCGCTCCCAAGTCATCTAAATTCAGCTCGGCGTGCTGCAGGCGGTAGATCTCGTCGTTGTACACCTTCAGCAGGTTCTCCAGGTACGCTATCTGAGAGAACACGAGGAAAGACCTGATGGGTGAGGTCAGTTTGTCTACATGACTCAGCAGTTTAGACGGCTCGTCCTGAGTGATTTTACTGCCTCAAGATGCATGTTGGGAATGAAAGGAAATAAAAGAGTAAGGTGTGATTGGTTAATGGTTTCTAAGTTGCCAAGTAAAGTACTCACACTGACAAACGAGTAACCTTAGTGACAGGATTAAGAGGGGGGAGAAATCAAATTGTCTATCTGACGTTTTTCACTAACTCAATATCGCTGACTCATACAGGGGTTGTTTGGACTTTGGGCTCATTTATAAAACCTAATTCTCTCCAGTGGGATTTTTTCCTGACTTTTATGAAAAGCACTTCATAAACACTGAAGAAACTTGCCTAAAAATCACATTTCTGATCGTTATTCTCAACGGCTGAATTTGTTTTAAAACGATAAATCAGACACACTTTCTACCAAAGTAGTATTCATCAACTTCGCTAAGCGGTCGACACGGAATCGCAAAGCTTGTCCAAAGTGCACCGATCGTCATACCAGCAACGACGCCTCTGATTGGCTCATAGATGTTGTTTGGTCAGTAACGTCATTAGCCATTGGGTGACGTGCTCACGTTGATTATAGTTGATGTTTTTAGATGTCTTATTTAAAGCAAGTACATTACAACTATATACAGATGATTATACCTCAACGTAAGGTTGAATAATGAATGACTCTGTATCAAACACACATTTCCAATTTAAAACTAAATAGAAGGACACTGTAAGAGCCTTTTTTGTTATTATTTGGTTGTTAGCTTCACCCTTAGATGGTCGGAGGTTGTGTTTCAATTAGGCTGCAAGGTCAATAGAATCAGGTGTTGGTGTTTGTGGGAAGATAAATAGTTTTTGGACCGTGGAGCGCAGAACGTGAACGTGACAGAGTGAACGTGACAGAGTGAGCGTGACAGAGTGGACGTGACAGAGTGAGCGTGACAGAGTGAACGTGACAGAGTGAACGTGACAGAGTGGATGTGACAGAGTGACAGAGTGAGCGTGACAGAGTGAACGTGACAGAGTGAACGTGACAGAGTGGATGTGACAGAGTGACAGAGTGAGCGTGACAGAGTGAACGTGACAGAGTGAGCGTGACAGAGTGAACGTGACAGAGTGAACGTGACAGAGTGAGCGTGACAGAGTGAACGTGACAGAGTGAACGTGACAGAGTGGACGTGACAGAGTGAACGGGTGGAAGAGGCATGTATTAAGATAATTTGATGGTGTCACTAATGAGCAAAATAAAGGACAATTAAAGACAAGTGGAAATGTCTCAAGGAGTATTTAAACGCGTCAGAACGAACTCTAAACACCAACCAAGGTGACGTGACTTTGATGGGCAAAAAGAGTCTCTACAGACACAAATGACAAAAATTGTAAAGATAAATGGAGCCATGATGAGTTTGCTGTCTTAGACGCCAAATCAAATGTGTTTCTGCCAACATTGATAGATTTGTATACTTTAAATGTATTTAATTATTAGGTTATAATGATTGACAATAACAAACCATAAACAAATGGTGATTTTATAACTCTACAGTTCTTTTCTTTGTATTATTTCATTGATTCGTAGTATGTCTTTATTTTATTAGTTTAAGATGCTAATGTATTTTTAACTAAATCATTACTCCAAAAAAAAGTTCCCTTTCAATCTTATTCCAGAACTCAAGCAAGTTTCCCTCTTTTGGATCATCGGTCAAATTACATCTCACAGATCTTGGGATAAGTTTATCACAAAGGGTTTATTGATAAATGTTTCATCCCTGCAGACCTAAAAACGAAAAAATAGAAACATCACAGCCATTACAGTCTTTTAAAATATGTACATGGATTCTTCTAATACACATTTTTCCAATTGTACTATTTTAAATCCACTGATAATAATTTTCCAACGTTATATCACACCAGCAGGCTTGATGATCATTTTAAGTTACGAATGTAACTACGGATCTATTTCATCCTTACTGACCGCCAGAGGCAGTGCTTCACACTGGATCATCTTCTGTCTCGCGCATGCGCAGGTCGAGTCTTTATACCAACAAAGTCACCTGTGACCCCGATTGACCTCCCGTCACGTATAAGTACCGGTGTCATCCTGAGATCAGTCCTACCGAATCTTCTCGCAAGCTCACGGGATTCCGAGTGACTAAGAACTCTGTCATCCAGGATTCATAGAACCGTAGTTACACACGGAACTTTCCTTCTATTTCATCCTTACTGACCTTCCAGAGGCAGTGCTTCACACTGGATGACTTATACCAACAGAGTCACAAGGATTACATACATACGTTTTGCTCAGGCAGAGGAACTGGGCCAAAGAACCCTCCCCAGCGGGTGAGGGGGTGACAACGTTCACTCTGTAGTGTTCTGTCAGTGTGCTGCCTTTAAGGCCGCAGGACATACATGTATATCCGTCATAGGCGTTCCTCTCAGGACCGTCCATGATGAGGAGACACTCCTGGTAGAGTGTCGCTGCATTCTCAATGGCTGAGCTTGGTTGCTCGCCTTGTATTTTCTAGGCAATGGCCTCTGAAACCCAGTAGGATGGGCGCTGCTTTGAGAGAGCACAGCCCTCAGTACCGGTTCCAAACCGCTGTTATCAAGCGGGAACTTCTAAACAAGTTCTGAGGGCCCGTACGTGGCACGGTAGCCCTGACCTCGCCTCTCCTGCTGGAGGGACGGGGGTCAACTGTGCAGGCTAAATAGGCTGGTTGATGCGCGAACTTGTTCGCACCGTTGGAAGGGGCGCTGCCTCAGGCCACAGAGTGATGCCAGAGCCATCTGAGGAACCCTCACATAGGATTTGCTCCCCACAGGGCATGCAGCTCGCGTATAGGTTTAGCGGCTGCGATGGCAGGGAGAGAAATACCCCTTTGGGCCACCAGCCATCCCGGCTCCACCTGTGTCAGGGGTTCAAAAGGCACGTCTAGGGTCTCTAGTGACAAGGGTACGTCTCGCAGTGGCTTTTTGGCCACTAGCAGGACGTGATTGCGGAGCCGCCCCTTCCCCTTTCTTGGGGGGGGGGTAAACCAGAGGTTAGCAACGGGACACAAATAGTTCTGCACGAACCGTCAGGACACAACCAGGCAGGCGATACGGGACAGCAAGCTCAGGTACGTCGGGTGCACAGGTGATGCTCTGCTGGAGAACAAGAGGCAGACTAGAAATAGAGCGTTGAATTAGAGGAAGCAGGAACAGGTGAAGGGAAGAGAGGATGAGGAGATGAGAGAATGAGAAGCAGCTGGGAATGAAGGAGCAGGTGTGTGTGTGTGTGTGTGTGTGTGTGTGTGTGTGTGTGTGTGTGTGTGTGTGTGTGTGTGTGTGTGTGTGTGTGTGTGTGTGTGTGTGTGTGTGTGTGAGTGAAGGAGGGGGTGCGAGTGTGTGTAAATTACAAGGGGTGGAAAGGAAAAAGAGGAAGGTACCCGGTTCATGACAATATTATTCTGTAAACAGTTTCTTATTGTTTAAAAAGTATTTTATTAAAGAATCACTAGATTCATCTATATGGTGTTTTTGCACGTCCATTGTTATTACTGTGCATGAATGCAATGCATGAATCAAGTTCTGATGTTTTGTGAATGCGCTGAATGATTTCTGCCATCAAGTGTTGCGTTTGAACAGATAAGTCCGTAAAAACCGTTTTGTTTTAAGTCTAGTACTCTTGACTAAAATATATAATATTACTAGTGGGTGAAAGAAAATAATCTTTGTTTTTTAATGCAGAAATAAATGTGCTGTAAATCATCTCAGTAATTGCGTCTTGGTTTTGTACTGCAATGATTTCAACATTTCTTACCACTACTTTTCTTTCTGTCTTCAGCACTGAGGAGAAAATGAGGTATTTGAATGAACTGCTACCACATTCTGTGATCACAGTGATGTCAACTTGACGTGCAAAACGCAGTTAGCCAGCATTGTCACAGTCAATTTAGGGATGTTGCACATATGCATGCTGAACCACAATTAAAATGAACGCTGTGTCTACCTTTTGTTTGATGTGTTCTCCAGAAGCAGAGATTCTGCCTGATATCGACACATAAATTATACAAATACGATTGCATTTCAGAGACTATGAGATTATTCATAATACGGAGATGGGTAGTTTATGATTTCTTTCCAAAGGTCAACTACAGACTTTGGCACAATAGTGTCCTCCTTAGAGGGTTGGTAATTTGATACTAATTTTCTGCAGTCCTCAAGTGTCCTTGAGGAAGCGTTGGGAGGGAGACACTGAGCAACATTACAAGTCTACTGGTAGTAATGATTTAGACACCAATTAACAAGAATAACATATTGTCAGACAAACCATCAATTTGTAACAAGTTATCTTGCATTGGGATATTATGGATTCCACTTTCTTATAAGACACAATAAAGCTCCTGTTTTAACCAAACTGACCGTACTCCTCTTGGCTTCAAGGCCCCATTGCCATGTTGCACGCTGCAGTTATCCTGTACATGGTGCTGGGCGACTGTGGGTGAGTGGGGAGCACGGTCGTCCTCCAATCAGAGGGTTGTGGGTTCGATCCCAGGCCCGGCTAACCCGCATGTCGTTGTGTCCTTGGGCTAGAAACTTAACCCAACATTGCTCCTGTAGCTGCGACTACAGTGTATGAATGGTAGTTACTGATGGCAGGTGTCACTGTATGGTTCTCCTGTCATCAGTGTATGAATGGGTGTGAATGGGTGAATGATGTCATGTAGTGTTAAAGCGCTTTTTGAGTGGTCAGAAGACTAGAAAAGCGCTATACAAGTACAGGCCATTTACCATTTACCATTTGCTGCATGTTGAGTGTTCTTCTGATCAAGGTTCAGAAACAGACAACTTAACAGCATCAATGGTTCCATAGTGTGAGAATGTTTTAAAAGTGACTATGATATTACACTCCATTTAGAATTAATGAAAAACTATTAACCGCAACTGGTCAAGTATTTATTTTATCAGCTTGGACAAATAATGTAGATGGTGTATTACGCCTGCAGACGAGGAATCTGTGTTGTATTCTAGCATTGTTGTAATAAAGAGGCAGCACTACTGGGTCTCTTGTTATTTTGCTAATATCTGTGGCGATGAATACAAATGCAAAGAGTAACAGGTTTGTGAGAAACTTTGATCAACGCTTTGCAAATTTGAAATAGTAATTAGTATGGTATAATTTAATGGCTAATTTTACAAAATGAATATCAATTGTGTAGGCTATAACATATAAATCACATTCAAATACTTCTATTACAATATATTAGATTTAGTTGGATCTTTATGAAAAAAAAGTTTAATTAAATAAATACAATTAAAAAACCCTGTATGATAAAAGGTTATATTCACTACATTTCGGCAACATAAGCAGGCAGTGCTGTAGTGTCGCAATAGCAACTACACCAGCAGACTAAAAAACAGCTACGCAAACAAATTACATTTCACTATAGATTTATAAAGATAGGAAAAAAATACTGTTTCAAAAACTTTGTATACCTGGGGTGTTATTAAAAAGTGCTCAAAAGCTTAGTGAATGTGAGCTGCATTTGTTTACTGCTGATAAACAGGTGATGCTCACCTAAAGGTGTGTGTGTGTGTGTGTGTATATTAGGGACGTGCATCTCCATCGCTGAGGACGATGCGATACACATCTCGATGCACTGCCAACGATCCGATACATTAAAGATACATAAAAGCTACTAATGCGATACGATGCGATTCAACGAGATGCGATGCAAAATAATATAATTCTATGCAATTTAATATGGTACATAATGATTTATTTGTCAGACAACACATAATAAACAAGGTCTCTGACAAGATAACATGTATGTGTATATGTGTGTGTGTGTAAGTGTTCTCTTAATGTAACATTTTTTTCATTATTCCTGGCAGTCACAACAGAATTTGCTTCATTCTAAACATATGGATCAACTGCCTCACACACTACATTTACTAAATCACACTCATTTGTCTGATTTTGAGGTTTTTCTTAAGGAAGATGAGTTGATCCACAAACTGTACTGGCAGAGCCACTGTAGCGTCCCTGAATCCGAGGAGGAGGCAGACGTCTCACCGTGTCGCCTCTTCAGGTGCGTCCCTAAATTAGTTGTGCTGCCGGTACTTTATGGCAGCACGACATATTTTACAGATGACATGGGATTTATCCAATTTACCATCTTTCTTTGGAAATCCAAAGTGTTGCCAAACCTTGGAGTTATTGCAAGTTTTCGGGACGTCTAACTCTCCATCCGCCATGGTAACGCTCTCCCACGCGCTCTCCTCCAACTCGCGCGAGACCTCACGAGAATCGGCCACTGGCAGCAGCAGTGGAGATGAGCGCGCTTAGAAACAGTTAGAGAGGAGTGGTGTTCGCCTACACACGAATCCGTATACATACATCGGATTATAGCGATGCAAAAATGTTAGAAACGATGCACCGCGATTCATCCCACAAGGTATCCGGTGCACACTTTTCTGATCCGGGTCATCGCATCGTGAGCTTTTACGCCGATGCATCGATGCGAACCGGTGAATCTTCCCATCCCTTATAAAACTTTATAAGTTTGATAGTATAATACCCCAGAAGCATCATTCTTTCAGATACATAATGAGATCAATACACAAACCACAAACAACAATGCCACAATATACATATATTCCCTTTTCAATATTTACAAAAAGAGCATTCTCTTTGTGGGTTTTGACAGTTTGGTCTAATATGAATTTTTTTGGTCTCATATTATTTACAAAATATTTCATTTTAGTTTTCTCTCTTAAATATAAAGGAGAATCATATAGAAGGATTAACATATTTCATTAGGCAGTAACAGTGGGAGGCCGATATGATATAAACAGCTGTATCGCTTTAAAGTGAAAGACATAACAAGAAACAACAATAATAAGAAACAAAAAACATTCTTGGACTGAGCCGAAGCCTTCCTCACTGATGCCTTAGTAGAACCAAAAACAGGCGGCTCGGTTGGTTCTGTTTCACACGTCCCAGCAGTGGACTTCAGTCTTCTTTACTTGTCCTTCTGTAAGTGGAAGCAGTAGAAGTCGTTATTGAACTGAGACGTACAAAACAACTAGGAGGTTCCAGGGTTATAAAAGCGTATGAGTGGACCAGTGGTCTGTGTGGAAGCATCCAGAATGATACATTTGTGATTAGTTAATAGTTTAAAAGTATCATTACCTTTTCGTTGACCAGCCTCATCTGAGCCTGTGTGCAGTGAAAGACACAAATGGATTAAAAACATCTTCATCAATCTTATTAAATGAAAATGCTGAGACAGAATCAACCTGTCTGGTAGTTTTAAATAAATAAATGGGTCAATCAATTATTAGCTCATTACGTGGCATTCTGTCGCGTCCTTTGTTACCTGAGCTGGTGACGGTCCAATAGACAAACTTGATGAGACCGTAGAGCACCAGCGCACCACCACCACCATTGCCATGGAGTCCTCGATGGACGGGGAGCTGAACCCTGACAGGACGAGAGACGAGTTCAAGCCTTAAATACGTCCTGCACGTTGACGTCCATCTTAGTCGTTGAGCTTGATTCAAGTCATTTATTTTATATTCCATCGCATATAGCAGATGTGTTGAAATGTTTCTGCAAGTTTTACATTCACTTACGTTCCTTTTCTAATTCAACCAACAGAAAAATCCCCACCTGGCCTCTTTTTATTAAACAAAGTCCACTAAACAAGCTTAATAAATGACTCAGTACATTCTTCAGCATTACCAATGACGTTGAGGGTCACGCTGGCCCGCCGTGTGCCCCCGAGATGGACGGCCACACAGGTGACCTCCCCCCCTCGGCCCAGGTCCAGCTCGGGCGGAGTCGAGCTCCAGCCGGGTGCTCTGGCTGTAGGTTCCGTCCCAGGCCTGCCGGTGTCCCGTTAGGCTGCCCGACCCCAGAGGCCTGGACTTCCCATCGGTGCCTTTGAACTCCCAGCTCAGCTCCAGGGCGAGGGGGGCGAAGCCGGACGCCTCACACTGGACCGTGAAAGACTGGCCGGGGACTGCGAGGGGCAGAGGGGACGGGTGGATGGAGAGGGACGGAGGTTCTGGGTAAAAGAGGGAAAAGAGCAGAGGAGCAAAGACAAAAAGAGACAGTGAGAGAACGTTGATCACAATGTGGTCCGATGGAATCTCGGTTCTTCAGCAGCTTCTGAACTCTTCATTTCCAAATGAAAAATGTCTTTATCCAACAGCAGTTTCCCTCACCGACGACCTGGAGCTCCATCGTCACCTGAGCCACGAGGTAGGGCAGATACACCGTGCAGATATACAGCCCCGAGTGACGCACTTTAGCCTCCCGCAGGATCAGCGACGCATTCCTCTCTGGTGCAGGCCCTCATAGTCCAGCGTGGCCCCTCCTCTTGACGCCGGCCAGGCGGTCCGCTTTGCCGTCGTGGGCCAGAACCAAGCGGCCGTCCCTCTGAACTGGTAGCGCCACTCTACGGCGAAACCCGACCCGGAGAGAGCGACGAGGGTCGGCCCAGAGGCCGCAATCCAGCAGCACTGGCCCCCCGAGTCTGGACTGCACGGAGACGGTTGTAGTGGTCACACTCAGGACCACTGAGGAGACAAAGAGTCGATTACATTTTGAGTGTGTGGAACAGAAATGGTCTTTTGGACTGGTCTCCTGGGTCATGAGTCATTACCTCGGTGCTCTTTGGTTGCCGTGGGAGCACGAGTGATGGTGGAGACGGCCAGCTGTCCGTTGAGGCCCTGGAGGGCAGTGGAGAACCAATCGGCCTGCAGGTAGATGGGGCTGGAGGCGGAGTCTGTGAGTGGAGATGCCCACTTGAGGGTGGAGGGCTGCGGCAGGAAGGGGTTGATCTCACACTGAGGCTTCTCCACCGAGCCTCTGGGAGGGTTGAGAGAGCGGTGGCAGAGAGTGCCGGCTGGGTCTGAGGAGGTCGTTGTGGTTAACAGCAGGTTTACAGATACTCAAACTATTGCTCGTTAAAAACAGAGAATCTAAAGAGGGAGATTAATACTACGCCTGCTTAAAAAATGTGTACTGATAGTTTTTTCCTTTTCTGATTCCTTCTTAATCATTTACCAAATTCCTGGCTGAGAAATTCAAGTTCAAGCCCGGAGGAAAAGAATGGTGTAATTAAGCAACATCGGACTCATATATCCAAATATTGATGGGATATTAAACAAGAAAGGTATCTTCTATCCACAAATACACATGATCTGTGCGTTTGTGTAGCATAACTATTTAACGCTCTCCGATTGACTTTGAAGGTTAACAGATAACTACACACAGACACACACTCTCTCTCCCACATGTACACACATGCTGCTCTGCGTGTCACCCGAACTGACCGGTGATGAGGTAAACTCTGTCGGGGTGGATGTCGGGTGGAGCCTGCTGGCTCTCTGCAGGGTGGGGGGTCGGTTTGGATGTGCAGAAGGATTTCTCAGGGTCGTAGCTGCAGCGAGACCTCCTCCTCGACCCGTCTTCTCCTGCACAAACCAGCACTCCAACACGGACAGCTGCTGCAGGCTGTGGACCAAGAAAGGATCGGTATCAGGAACAGCAATATCATCACATTACACTGAAGTATTTTATTATTATTATTATTATCACTGGAACTGTGTAGCTGTGTACTCTTTAAAGTGATCTCGGTGTATTGATTATCTCTCTCCCCTCTCGATGCTGCGCGGTAACATTTCCAGCCACGAGGGGGCGCTGATGCCCTGAACGCGTCACACCAGATTCCCTCGTATGAACCTTCATTTAACAACACTTATGTTAAAGTTAACAATATGCAATGAACAGGAAATGGCTTAACTCATTATATCATGTGAATGTATGTCGTTCTTAGTTCGGCACATGAAGAACCCGATGGATAATGACATATAACTCTATTTTAGATGCATAGTTAAAGTTACACTTGTAATGAAGGTGTTTGGAGTGAGAACAGCAGAGAGACATTTGAATAAAAGACTCCAGAGAGCCTGTTAACGTGACGTCACCTTCACAATAGCAGACCGCTGCTACCAGGCACAGCGTGTAGATTGTAGAGATGTTCATCATGCTTGTGTCTTCTTTTTGCCGTCTGACAACGCTGCTACACAAACGAAGTGTGACATTTTAGTTTCACTTTCACCTGCAAGCTAGAAATAAATAATATACGTTTCGGTCATGATTTCAAAATAAAACACCACAATCAACGCCCAGCGATATTAAAGGTAAAGTTCGGACTGAAAATAAAATCGACTAAACTCAACGACAGAGCAACGATCAGCAGTTTTTATAAAAGAAAGAAACAGTTGGTGGGACAATAAGAATGTATTGAGCTCTGCCGCTAGATGGCGCCCTTTACAAAAATAATGAACCTGGTCACCAGCATTATGTGTCCTTATGTGACCTTATTGGTTTCATTTATGGACATAATATCACGTGATTATTATTATTATTGTTATAGGAAAGTTAGAATCAATTAGTGTATTGTGTACAATAGAAATAGACACACAGCGAGATCTGAGTCTGCAGTCTGGAGGAGGTAGACGGTGACAACACGGGTCAGATGAGGACAAGACAAACAAACAATGAACTATCTTAAATGGACCAGTATACACACAGTTACTGTTCACAGACGAGTGTTTTCATTATTTTAACAAGCAACTTGTCTTTTCAGTACAACTCCTTTCCATTCAACATGTAGTTTATTTTCCTTTATATGGAGCAATGTGTTGTAAGTTTAGAGGCAGCTGGACACCTTATTACTGCTCATGTTTGATTATTTATCCACAGAAAGTATCTTCTTTGTCTCCAGAGGAATGTGGCAAAGCGAGGCGGGCAAGAAGCTTCCGGCAGAGATCTAGTTGTCATAATATGCACATCGTGGCAGAACTGTGTGTCACACACTAGACAACAAAACGAAACCCAGCGGCCTCATCAGGTGATTTCCCAGAAGCGGCACAGAGGGAAGAGCTGTTCGTGTCCAGCAGAGGCGCTCTGGGACCGGTCCCGACTCCTGAAGGAGGTGCAGCCATAAAGGCCTCATGAACTGCCAGAGACAGAAAGTGGAGAAGAAATCAGGTTGCATTCTGGGAAGATTTGATTCTCTGCTTCTGTTTGTTCCAGAGAATAAATGCTATCGGGAATTTAGTTTTATAATACAATTAATAGCCCAAAATAGAAAAACATATATATTTTTCACTTCCATGTGATAAAATGATAAACCGTGTGTTTTTTACAGCGAGACGTGTTGTGTCTGACATGTCCAAACAAGTGAGCAATACCACAAGATGCAGCATGCAGATGTTCTCAGAGGGGGGCGTGTGGCCAGTGGCAACTCAAACTAGCATGTTATAGGTTTTATTTGAGCCGTCTGATGTAAATAACAGCAGCATTAGTCTCAGGTTTTATAATAATGTTACTTTACACATGTGTGTAGGGTTGTATTTTTATGCCACATTACAGTTTAAAGAGGGTCTAAATAGTTGTAAACAGAGAGCTGGGACGTCCTGGTGGACTACAGTGTTTCAGAGCTTTACAAAGTATCTCTGAATATTTAGAACATGTACTTGTGAGAGCAGCAGAGCTCAGTTTGTTGGTTTTCCCCAGGAAGAATTTTTCCAAATCTTCTTTGGTAATACTGAACCACTTATTCTGCCATCGACTCTAGTTTGGTGTAAATGAATTAAATCATGAAAAGGAGGAAGCTGAAAGACGACAAGAGAAAACACTGAAACACACTTGTGTCATAATTTATAATATAATTTATTATAATTTATAGAAAATTAACATGTATTAGAAGAAGTCATATGATTGTGGTTTTATATGTATGTAAATAATATGTGAATAAGGATTGTGTGCCGCATCTCTCTTGTTGTGTGTTCAGTCTGAATTAAGTGTTCTCTTCCTACAACAACCTGTTTTCTTTGATTCCACCTAGTTACTAATGACGTAGAGCAAATGCTGGATTGTGATTGGTCAGAATTGAGCTGTAGCAGCACATTGAAGTCAGCGGTCCTCCCTCTTCTCCCTCAGTCGGCTTTTGATCCTTGAACAGATCGGACCGTGAAACCTTCTCTCCTTCCCGGTGAAACAAGCGGACGTTAAAATGCGACTTGTCGGGGCGGAGATCTCGGTTCTGTCTCTCCTGATGATGAGCCTTCACGGCGCTGCAGCACGTGAGTTGACGCTTTGTTTAATGAGGTGTTTGATTGTAGAAGAAGAGACGCTTCGTGTCTTCATAGGCTGCAGACATCAGCTGAAGTGTCTCTGATGTCTCTGATGTTTAGCTCAGGACTCTCTCGATGACGACAGACAAAGTTGTAAAAAGTAACACATGTTGTCAAAGTGCGCGCGTGTTTCCTCTCGTGAGTTTGTGTGAAGGACAAGAAGCGTGTTTGTCTCACTCTGCTGTCTCTGTCTTCGGGACATTAAACGGACGGATCGCTCTTGAAGACATGGCAGCATGACGTAGCGCGGCAGATCACTGATGACGTCACACTGATGCTGATGAATCAGTCATCAATATTACTTGTAGATATTATCTTATTGCAGATATATTGGTGTTTACATGTTGTCTGATGAGTGAGAAGAAAGACAAGTGAAGAAATGTCAAACTCAGTCTGAGCTCATTAATAAACCGGAAGAGCAAAAGTTGATTTTAAACTCTTAGTTTGTTGTTTTTAGTAAACGAGATACAAACTATCAATCTGAATCCAGTGAGTTTAGGTCATGTTTATATTAATAATACTATCAGCTGAAATATTTAATATTCAGACTATATTAATCAGAATCAGCCTCAAACGTCCAGCATCTCTCTGCAGTATTTGATGTATTAACAGGAAATATATTTATTCTCGGACAGATTTACAAAACATTTTAGTGACCAGTGCTAAAATAAAAACTCATAAATATGAATTGAGACACAGAGGACATGAAGATTGTGAAACATTTTTACTGTGCTGATAATTTTAAATAATATTCTAATCTTCTTGGATTCTTTTCATCCAGCTGATACCGATAGAAACAAAAATAGATACAGATTTAATATAGTTTCTTAAATATAATGCTGTGTCCCTCTGTTCATACTTTAATTTTTCACAAAGATATTTACTATTAACTATATATTATAGTTAAACTTAAATATAGAGATAAACATCAAACTGGTCAGATTAGTTTCTTGTTTCTAAACGGTTGAATGAAAAAAGGAGAATCCTTCTACTCAAACAATTTAAATCTTAACAATCTCAACAACAAAATGAATACGTTTTCATTTGAATATAAAAAATGTTAACAGAATTAAAAATCAAATAAATGACCTTTGAACTTGTTTTTGTGTCTCACTTCTCTTCAAAAACTCAGATTTCAAGTTATTGTTTAAAACCTCACAAGAAGAAAGCGTCTGAGTCACAATTTATGACATAAAACAGTTTGATTTGATACGATCAAATCAAATGTCAATATAAGAACATTATACAATAATAAGAAATCTGGTTTACAAGCCTGATTTTCTATGCGTAAAAAGTCAGAAACACAAATGATGATCTGAATATGTGAATTGTTTAATATTTCGTTTTAGAATATAATGTTTTTAAAAGCTGAATCATCATAAATATCAAAGTAAACATTTATTTCTGTATTTATTGAGTTGTTAAACACAGCAGATGTTATCAGGGCGACTTTGATGTTCTGTGTTTCTTTTTATTCTGTGTGCAGGAAAACAACATAATTATTGATTAATTAAAGTGTGACATCAGAACTGATAATGATTCCTTTTTGGTTCCAGTGACTCACTCGCTGAAGTTTTTCTACACTGGATCCTCTGGAGTCCAAAACTTCCCAGAGTTTGTGACTGTGGGGCTGCTGGATGAAGTTGAGATGGAGTCACTATGACAGCAACACCAGGAGAGAAGAACCCAGACAGGACTGGATGAGCAGAGTCACAGAGGATGATCCTCAGTACTGGAAGAGTCAGACTGAGATCAATATGGACATCAGCCCGGTCTTCAAAGTCAACATTGAAATAGCAAAACGCGCTTCAACCAAACTGGAGGTTTGTTTGTTTCACACATTTTGTTTATATTTGCAACCTTTGTTATTAGTACATAAACACACACACACACACACACACACACACACACACACACACACACACACACAGATTAAACAGTCTGAGATCTTTTCTTGACTGAAACATTTTCTGCTTCCAGTTCCTAAATATAAGTATATAAACACAATGAATACTTTCCGTGTTGTTCAGGATGAAGAAAGATTTCCCTCTCATCCTGATTAGAACTCCAGCTAGGATTAGATGAGCTTTTACTTGAGCTCAGGGGAGTCGATGCTTCAGTATTTCATTCAGGTTTTATCAGATGGCGTCCAACATGTTCTAGTTGAGGTTCCTCACTGAGACGACTTCTTCCTCTTGTCTGTTGAAATGGTGATGAATGAAAATACTGCTCAGTGTTGTTCACACTGAAGAAGCACTTCAAAAGGTTTCATCAGCCTCTCTGACATTTTACAGTGTGAACAATTCATGGATTCATTAGAAATAGTTATTACATCATCTGCAAAGACAAGAATAATTAGTTTGAGCCCAAAATCTGGTATGATACAGATGAGAGTTAATGAACTAAAGTGGACTGCAGTGAGTTTAGAACAAACATTCAGGATATTTAGTGTTGAAACATTGAATCAATTGGTCGATGAACAGAAAATGAATCAACATGAATGTTGATAATCAGATGACTGAAGTCTTTATCAAGCAAATATGTTTTTCTCTCTCTCTATCTGAGGGTGCGCGTGTAGGTGGTGAGCTGAGAGCGTTAGCAGTGATTCATGTCGATTTCGTAAAATAATTGACAGCTAAAGTCAACGTTGTGTACGGTGTTGTGAGGATGTGCACTTTGAACGTTTCTGCAGCGTTTCAAAGTTTGCAGGACGGCGTGCTGCACGCCGCCTGGATTTCGGCAGGCTGGCGGAAGCACGGCGTGAGGATCGCGCTGAGCCTCGTGCTCGATGGAGGACTGCAGCCTGGCCGTGGGGAAGCTGGTGGGCCACCGCAGCGTGAAAGTCCGCAGCGCCGCATGAACAACGCGGTGGTCATCTTCCTCGACAGCGTGGAGAAGGCGACGCGGTGGTGGTCAGCGGGATCGCGGTGCACGGTGCTCATGCCCGTTCTGCCTCTCACGCGCCCGGCGGTGAGTGGCGGTGTCGAACGTCCCCCGTTCATCGGGGGCGCGCTCTGGTCAGGAGCTGTCAAAGTATGGGAAGATGGTGTCTCCGTAAAGAAGGTCTCTTTCGGGTGCAAGTCCCCTTACTGAGACACGTGGTTTCACACAAAGCAACTCCTCATGGTCCTCAACGACAGGACCAAGGAGCTCAACCTGATGTTTGGGGTCGAAGTGGAGGACTTTGTGTATGTGATGTTTTGCCACTTCTGACAATATGAACTGTTTCAGCTGTGGCAGAAAAGGACATCTCGCCAGAACATGTCCGGGAAAGGACTCTGCCGAGGTGCAGAAGAACGAGGTGTGGAGGATCGGGACGGTCAGGGAAGACAGGAGAAGACAGGTGGGGTACAACAGGAGGGAGAGGAGGGACAGGAAGAGACAGGTGAGATCAAGCAAGCGGACTGAGAACGGACAGCAGGGGACTGGTGGGGTCCAGCAGGATGGGGAGGCGAGTGATGGGGGCCAGGAAGGGACAAGTGGAGGACAACAGGTAGGGTGAATGTGTGGGGGACAGACAAGTGAAGTCAGCGGGAGAGTGAGGGTGTGTGAGGGAGAAGATGGGGGCGTGGTGGAGTCAGCCGGCCTGCCAGGGGAAAGAAGACAGAGTGACTGAGGGGCTGATTGAGGCCCAACAGGTTGGCCAGGTGAGTGTGGGGGTGAATGAAGAGACAGGTGGTGTCAGACAGCTCAGCCAAGAGAGAAGGGAAGGTGTGAGTGGGGTTCCAGCAGGTGGTTCTGGGGTGAGAAAAGGGCAGGAGGAGCTGGAAAGTCAGGAGACACGTGCTGAGGAAATGCTGTCTGAAAGCAGCGCGAGGACATGGAGGGGAGGAGGAGGAACGTAAAGCCCCCTGAAGAGAAGGAAGACGAGGCAAGCGGAGGAGCCTCTCGACAAGAGAAAGGGTCAGAAAACAGAAGGAGAACAAGAGGAGCGGGTGAACCGGGTCCTCTGCTGACTGGGGATTCCACTGACGGTGCCTCTTCTGGTGGGACGGTGACCAGCAGGTAATGGGTGGGGAGGAAGCTCTTTCTGAAGGTAACAAAAGAACATGAAGGGGGTGGACATGGAGGGTATTTCTCTGACTTAGAAGTTCTCTCACTGCTCGGGGCAGGCGTGAGCAAGAAGGGTAGTGGGAGATGCACCCAGCAGGAAGTCTTCTCGGATGAGGAAGATCATCCTGAAGATAAACAGAGGAAGCGAAGGTGCTTCTGTGTGGACTGAGTGCGGCGTCCATCCGGTGGAGGAGGATCCTGGCCGGCTGGCGCAAGAGGAGATGCTGGTGGGAATGACTGAGAGTGGGAGCCAGCGTCCAAATCGTGAGCAGCTCAAGCTTTTTGGATTTTTTCAGCGTTGTCCGTGTATGTGACATGTTTGTCGCGTTTTAAAGAAAATAAAGGTTTTTCAAAAAATCAAAAGAAATCTCTCTCTCTCTCTCTCTCTCTCTCTCTCTCTCTCAGGTGTCCACATTTACCAGAGGATGGTCGGCTGTGAATGGGATGATGAGACCAATGAGGTCAAGGGTTATGATCAGTATGGTTATGATGGAGAAGACTTCCTACCATATGACCTGCAGACAGAGCAATGGATCGCTCAAAAACAGCAGGCTGTCATCATCAAAGAGAAGTTGGATCATAACAGAGCCTTTAAAGCACAGAACAAGAACTTCCTGACTCATTTTGTGTCTGATGGCTGAAGAAGCACTTGAACTACGGGAGGAGCTCTCTGATGAGAACCGGTAGGATCACATGACCTGATGTCCTTCCATGGACACGATGCTCATAAACCTTCTGTTGTTTCATAGCAACATGACAGAGACACACAGAGACCCTGTGTCTCCCCACATTTCCCCCTCACCTCCCTTCTCTCCTTCCTGCTGCACTCCTCCCTCACTCCCCCCACACCACCTGTCCCCACACTGTCCCTCCATCCTCTTTGTCTCTGCTGTGTTTCTGTCCGTCTCACTGTCTCTCTACTCTCTCTCACACACTGCCTCCTCCCTTCCAATCCGTCTCCCCCCTCTTCATCTGTTTGTCTCCCCTTCTTTAATCAATGAAACTTAAAGACATTTTCATTCTTTTAGTAAACTTAAATACACATAGTTGAGTGTTAAGAGGCATTTTAAATACATCAAAGATGAAGGATATTAATACTAAATATCAGTGATGATAATAAAGATGTAACCTGTCCCTCTCTTCTGTCTCCAGAGCGTCCTCGGTGTCTCTCCTCCAGAAGACTCCCTCCTCTCCAGTCAGCTGCCACTACAGGTTTCTACCCCACAGAGGCCGCCCTCTTCTGGAGGGAAAGATGGAGAGCAGCTCCATGAGGACGTGGACCTCGGAGAGATCCTCCCAACCACCGACAGGACCTTCCCAGATGAGGGTTGACCTGAAACTGTCCTCCGTCCCTGCTGAAGACTGGAGGAGGTACGACTGTATGTTCCAGCTGTCTGGTGTGGACGAGACATCGTCACCAAACTGGACAAGACCAGGACCAACAGGGGTAGGTCTGAGACCCGGAGCGGTGAAGGAGGGAAGCAAACATCCACTTTTGTTCACTTTGTGTGTTTTAGATTTGGGAAGTTTTGTTTTCTTACATTTCTAGTCTAGTTTTATTTGTAGTCATTTTAAGACTCGGATCAAAATTAAACACAGCGAGAGTTATGAACACTGTTTACTGGTCTAGATTAATATATAAAAATGTCAATATTTGGTATGTAACATGTCACCACAATTCAGACGTTGTAGAATCTGCATTCACACAACTACTGGTCATAAAGATGAGTAGACAGAATGATTAAACACGTGTATTAATACATGTATCCATCAGTGAATCAGACAGAGTAAAGTTCCAGGAAGGAGGTTGAATATGTGTCTCGTCATCATGTGCAGACGGCATAAATAAATGACGCCACATGGTGTGTGTTCAGGTCTGCTGGATAAGTGGATCTTCTTCTCTTTTGACCTGCTTCATCTGTTCAGCTTGAGACTCTTTGATTGTTTTGTGCTCCACAGAGAAGCCTGCTGGCTCCACCTTCATCATCATCATCATCGCTGGGCTGTTCTTGTCGTCATCATCGCTGCTGTGGTTGGATTCAAGGTTTGCAGAAAGAGGAACGGTGAGTGACGATCAGAGACACAGTGTTGAGGAGCATTTGATTTTAGGCTTTGAGTTGATGCTTTTATCCAGAATGAGACACTGAAGCAACTTTCACCAGTCACACTTATAAAACCATATTTCTTTAATTCTGCATTTATTGTTTAGTGCCATTTTACTTTTAGACAATTCTGTGATTGTTTTGCACTTGAGACACTAAACGTAGTTAATTGTTTCTACATTCTTCAGGCTGTTGTTAAAATAATTTTAGCTTTTAGTGGAAAAATCAGTTAAAAAACTGAGATTGTATCTGCTGGGAGGAAGCTGTTAGAACACTAAACACTGAAATTCTCTTTGCTTTTTTATTTCAGCCAAACGCTCTTCAGCCAAACTCTCTTCTTTTTCTTCTGCTTCTACTGACGGCTCTGAGGTCTCTGAGGAACTGAATCCTAAACCTGAAGTCGGCGTCCTGCACACAGTGAGTAGCTCCACGTGGACATGAACTATTCACAAAGGCTGTTCCCACAAAGCTGCCCTCAGTATGAGCACAAGGAGCTTCTCATGTAAAGAAGTCTTTGACTTTTTCTACAACAAAGGTGTAGTTTGGTTCCGTGAGACGTGAGATTATTAAGAGAAAGGCACAGAAAGCTTCACATCAGCTCCTCAGATAAAGTCTGATATTCAAAGCTCTTATTAACTTCTTGAACTCACTAACACATGTTTATCAAAATGGAGTCAAAGTAGTTTTGTGGTAAATGATTTAGTTTTTCTCTTTTATGTATTTGTTTCTCTTTTTAGGTTTATGGGTGAATATTGCTCTGGATCAGCAAAGCGATGCTCCATTCTTCTCCATAAACTGTCAATTTATGGCTCATCTTTGATTTAAACGTCTGAATCAGGGCTGGTGAACATCTGGAAACTGTGGAAAACATCAATAGTCACTTTAAATTATTTGGATAGTTTGGTTTTAATAAAAGGTTAAAATAAACGAGGATGATTATTTTAGAGACGTTCAAATCAATGAAAGCATCAAAGTGCTCACAGACTAGTGTGTTCATCTCAAACAAATCCACCATATTTACTCTTTGATACTTCTGCTGT
>BMAF01002856.1:0-18416 GCA_014132575.2 Gasterosteus nipponicus | reverse complement strand
ATATATAGGGATAAAGTTTGTGTCTTAAGTTGTTGGAAAAATAATCAAACCCAGACTATTTCAAAAATATATCTATTTACAGTACCAGTCAGAAGTTTGGACATATTTTCTCTTATTCAATTCAAAAGAAAGTGTGTCCAACCTTTCGGCTGGTACTGTGTATGAATACAGTTCATGATTATTATACATCTATAATAAAGCTGCATTAATAATGTATTAGTATAAACAGTTGTATAACCATTTAATCCAGAATAAAAAGGGAAGGTGATGCAGATGTACCTTTAACCTGCATTCTCTGTCATGACCACGAGGGGGCGTCTCCTCTGGTCCTGTAGAACTCTATGGGAAAATTGCTCCACTTCTCTCTGGGTTTGTTCCCTCAGTAAAATCATTATAACGTGAGTTTATGACTTAAATCTCTAGGTAAGTTTTCTTTAATACAGAATGTTGTTGATTTACTAAATGATGGACCTTTTAGTCAAATAGACCATAAACCAGGATATGCTTTAGGGCGGGGCTACCTTATGATTGACAGGTTGCTACCAGAGTGTGAACAGCTCTCAACTTCATTCTCCACAGTCCAAATAGGGTTACGCTTGTTTACTGGCTCATTGATTCAAGTCCTCGATGTATTTGCTCTGAATTGTATATAAAGCTCCTTGAGCGGTTGAGTACTGAACACAAAGGAGCAGTCAGCAGTTTTCTCATAAGCTGTAGAGCAAAAATGGAGATAAAACAAGGGTGTATATCAGCTGCTTTAAAAGAAAATTCTGATCTCTCTCCAAAGTTTTAAACCAACACAAAGAAACTACTTGGATGAAGATAATGTTTTGTGTTTCCACTGCCCACATGCCCGAAAAAAACTGCTTAAATGTCTTCAGACAATACCCCTCCCAAGAGTAAATGCTTTTAGCTGGGTTTTGCCATGGAATATGTCCAACTCAAAATATTGTGTCCTCCAAACACAAATAGAACCTCAAACTGTCTTGTCACACCTGTATGTCTAGTTGCGTCTTTGTCCTGTCTCCACGTTTGTTTTCGTGACTTCCTGTTTTATTTTGAAGATTAAGATTCCCCCATGTGTTCATATAGTCTGCATCTCCCTTTGTCTTGTGCCAGTGTGTCGTCCTACGTCGTCATACCAGCCAGTGTCCATAGCCATAGTTAGTTTAGTCTCATGACTGTTTTACGGGTTTTTTTAATTTTTTAATTTTAATTTAATTTTTTGCTTGTTTGTTTTACGTTTGCTTGTATTGTTTTATTGATGGTGATTGTTTTTATCCTGTAAAGCACTTTGGCTGGACGCTGAGCGGGAGCAATAACACAGTGTACCAAGAAATGGTACTTTACTGGACCGCAGTTGTGAATGCATTATTGTCACGTATCCTTCCATCCATCCATCCATCATCATTTTGAATGTTGTCTTACAAGAAGAATTTGTTTCCCCACTAAAATCCAGCAACTTTGTTAATTTATGCTGCTCGCATGTATACAGTGTTTTTCTGTTTAGGCATCATTTGTTTCAGCAAAAGTCTGCCCTTTGGCTTCAAATCCCCAGAGAACCGTGAGACTGAAGCTCACAGGTTGTGTGATAGTGTGATAGATGTGACGTCCAAAGGGAAACAACACGCATGTGATTGTGGCTGCAGTCAACAGAGGGGAAGCACATGGAATCACAACAACACACAAACATCTGGAGCATTTATTGAACAGCAGGACAAAGGTACAAAAAGGGGAAATGGAGCAACTTCATTCCACCTTCATCTACAACACAACAAGTGATTCAGGGGGAAATATTCAGACTTAAAAAACCGGGTGCACGTCTGTCCTACGCAGTTTTCCCTTAATAAATCACAATCACTTCTAAATGCAGCGCAGCTTTTGCGGCTTCGTGTCACGCCCACAGTTGCCCATATATAGTCTGTGGAACGCCCACAAATGAATATTCATCGATTGCGAAATCATGGCAAACACTGAGAGGAAAACGAAGAAACGTAACTTCACTCGGTGTGAAGTCGAAATTATTATTGTCGAGGTGGAAAGGAGTAAAATGCTTTTTGGAGGGCACAGTGTGGGCATCACTAATGCCAAAAAGGCACTCGAGTGGTAAAAGGTTGCAGAGCAACGCTGCAGCCTCACAACCTCGGACCGTGGCCGAAATAAAGAAAAAATGGTCGGACATCAAAGAGGATGCAAAAAAGCGTTTAGCGCGCCATCGCCAAAGTGTGTCTGCCACGGGTTGGGAAAGGGACACCGGAGCTGTCCCCTCGAGAGACTGGCGGCAATGATTGGCGATCGGGGACAGGGTCTGGGCCAACATCGGCGTCAGGGTGGGTCGAGGCACGTTTGGAAGCTGTGCCACATTATGTAGCACAGCACATGCCAGCACGATGTTGCACAACTTTTCAGGAGTAAACAATAACCTCCCTCCAGTGCAGTCGAGGCAGCGCCATCTGCCCTTAAACAGGCCGACGGTGCGCTGCACTACAGCGCAAATCCTTCCATGTGCCACGTCTGAGAGCGCAAGATCAGCCATCAGCGTCATTACGCATTGTGACGGCATCATGGCATTTTATTACCGTCCATCTGATTGCATCTAACAAGCAAGAGCTGTGTTTGAGGATGAATTGCATAACATGCCAATATTATTGCAGAACATAATGCACTTTTCTTTTTGAAAATGTGTTTTGAAAAATTTGTATTTCTGTTTGTTTTACGCCGCAGATCGATCAATCGGGTGTTCGTGTTATTTATGAGAGGCAGTATTGGCATTTCATTTTACACAACAGTGAGTACGCAACGTTTATAAATGAGGCCCCAGAAAATCACTGTTCAACTCCCACGAAACCAAGAAGGAAAACATCCCTTCTTCCAAAACAGCAGCAAGAAATATTCAATAACATTTCAATCAGTGTGCTTCAAACTCCAAATTTAAATATTATGATACGTGGGGCAACACAGTGGTGTGGTGATTATCATGGTCAACTGTATTTGACTCTCCCCACTGGCCTTTCCGTGTGGAGTCTGCATGGTTCTCTCCAAGTTCTCCCGTTTCCTGTGTGCAGGATAAGCGGTTTGACAATGGTCAAAAAACGTTATGAACCAATAAACATACTCTGATTTATTCATAAAACCCTGAAATTATTTTATCCAGCCTGTTAAATTCAATCTACGGTAAAGAAAAACACAAGAAAACTATTTACACAACCAGAAAAAAAAAAAAAGAAAAAGAAAAAGAAAAAAAAAGACTACGTTTGGCTGAAATAAAAAGCAGAGAATTTTTATGTTTAGTGTTCTAACAGCTTCCTCCCTAAACAATAAATGCAGAATTAAAGCAAATATGGTTTTATAAGTGTGACTGGTGAAAGTTGCTTCAGTGTCTCATTCTGGATAAAAGCATCAACTCAAAGCCTAAAATCAAATGCTCCTCAACACGGTCTCTGATAGTCTCTCTCACCTGTTCCTGTAAATTAATCCAACCACAGCAGCGATAAAGACGACAAGAACAGCCACAGCAGCGATGATGAAGGTGGAGCCAGCAGGCTTCTCTGTGGAGCACAAATCAATCAAAGAGCTGAACAGATGAAGCAGGTCAGAAGACCTGAACACACACACCATGTGACGTCATTTCAACATCAAATAAAAACAACTCCAGGTTTCTCTTCAGCACTGTAGCCAGACTGACAGAGTGTCACAGCTCTGTCGAGCCGTGTATTCCTTTCGACCTCAGTAGTAACGACTTAGCACATCCTTATTAGATATTATGAATCGGTCTTTGTTGACAGGACATGTACCACAGTCCTTCAAGGTAGCTGTAATTAAACCTCTTCTTAAGAAACCTACTCTTGCTCCAGAGGTGTTGGCCAACTACAGACCTATCTCTAATCTTCCCTTCCTCTCTAAGATCCTTGAGAAATCCGTCGCAAATCAATTATGTGACTTTCTACAAAACAATGCTTTGTTCGAGGATTTCCAGTCAGGATTTCGAGTGCATCATAGCACAGAAACAGCACTGGTGAAAATAACTTGCATCTACTACTTGCATCGGACCAAGGACTCATCTCTTTTCTTGTCTTGCTGGACCTCAGTGCCGCATTTGATACCATAGATCATTGTATCGTGTTGCAGAGACTAGAACATTTGATTGATATCAAAGGAACTGCACTCAGCTAGTTTAAATCCTACTTTTCGAATCGATCCCAGTTTGTGCTTGTAAACGGTGAATCCTCAAAGACCACCAATGTTGGTCACGGTGTCCCACAAGGTTCTGTACTTGGAACGATTCTATTTACCCTCTATATGCTTCCTTTGGGCAATCTTATCAGGAAACACCGCATAAACTTCCATTGTTATGCAGACGATACTCAACTGTGTCTGTCGATCAAACCAGAAGAGACGGACCAGCTAGTTAGACTTCAAGAATGTCTTGGAGACAACAAAACCTGGATGACCGGCAACTTCCTGATGCTAAACTCAGAAAAAACAGAAGTTATCTTGATAGGCTCAGAGCGCCTTCGAAGCCAGCTGTCACGTGATAGTTTTTATGGATGGAATTGCTCTGGTGCCCAGCAGCACCGTGAGGAATCTGGGAGTTCTCTTCGACCAGGATATGACCGTCAACTCGCCTATAAATGTCAGGCTACAATGGCGGACCCAAATGCACGACTCAGGAAACAGGGATAAGGGTAATCGGTTTCCTGCTCCCAGAGTAATGCAGGCAACAGTACAGGTCCAACAGGCAGGTAAACGTGGTCGTAGAAACAGGCAATAGGTCCAGGTAGACAAGAAGACAAAACAAGAGAACGCTGGAAGGTGAGTCAACATGGAGCTACAACAATCTGGCAAGGGATCAGTGAACACAGGTGAGCTTATATACACGGGGGAGGGCAAGACAACTAGACACAGGTGAGAAACATCAGAGTGAAGACCGGCAATCAACAGGCAGGAAGACAAGTGACGTGAATAGGGACGAACAGTGGGTGGAAAATAAGACAGGAAGTGCATGAAAACAGACGGAAAACACAATAAGAGCAGAGGATGATCTTACAATAAAGAGTTCAAGGACTGCCTTTTTTCATCTACGTAACATACTTCCAGGCTGGATTACTGTAATTCTTTGTTATCAGGCTGCTCTTGTAAATCTCTTAAACCTCTCCAGTTGATTCAGAATGCTGTAGCACGTATATTAACAATAACTAAGAAAAGGCATCATATTACTCCTGTATTAACTTCTTAGCACTTCTTGGCTCCCTGTTAAATCAAGAATAGAATTTAAGGCACTTGCTGGTAAGGCAACGTCTTATCTTAAAGACCTTTTAACACCGTATTGTCCTACAAGGGGCAATTGACCAGTAGTTGTGTGAATGCAGATTCTACAACGTCTGAATTGTGGTTACACATTACAATAGTTCAGCATAGACTCAAATAAAGCTCTTACCTGGAATGAGTTTACAAAAGGATGACTAAACTTCTTTACAAAGAAATGAACCAAATGGATGTTTGCTTCCCTCCTTCACCGCTCCGGGTCTCAGACCTACCCGTGTTGGTCCTGGTCTTGTCCAGTTTGGTGACGATGTCCTCGTGCACACCAGGCAGCTGGAACACACAGTCGTACCTCCTCCAGTCTTCAGCAGGGACGGAAGACAGTTTCAGGTCAACCCTCATCTGGAAGGTCCCGTCGTGGTTGGGGAGGATCTCTCCGAGGTCCACGTCCTCATGGAGCTCCTCTCCATCTTTCCTCCAGAAGAGGGCGGCTCTGTGGGGGTAGAAACCTGTAGCGTGGCAGCTAACTGGAGAGGAGGGAGTCTTCTGGAGGAGAGACACCGAGGGACGCTCTGGAGACAGAAGAGAGGGACAGGTTACATCTTTATTATTATCACTGATATTTAGTGTATTAATATCATTCATCTTTGATGTATTTAAAATGCCTCTTTAACACTCAACTATGTGTATTTAAGTTTACTAAAAGAATGAAATGTCTTTAAAGTTTCATTGATTAAAGAAGGGAGACAAACAGATGAAGAGGGGTGAGACGGATTGGAAGGGGAGGAGGACAGTGTGTGAGAGAGAGTAAAGAGACGGTGAGACGGACAGAAACACAGCAGAGACAAAGAGAGGATGGAGGGACAGAGTGGGGACAGGTGTGAGGGGGGAAGTGAGGGAGGGAGTGCAGTGAAGGAGAGAAGGAGGTGAGGGGGGAGAAATGTGGGAGACACATTGGGTCTCTGTGTGTCTCTGACATGTTGCTATGAAACAACAGAAGGTTTATGAGCATCGTGTCCATGGAAGGACATCAGGTCATGTGATCCTACCGGTTCTCATCAGAGAGCTCCTCCCGTAGATCAAGTACTTCTTTACCCACTCAGGACACAAATAAGTCAGGTAGTTCTTGTTGTATGCTATCCAGGCTCTGTCCTGATCCCACTTCTGTTTGATACGGACAGCCTGCTGTTTTGGAGCGATATATTGCTCTGTCTGCAGGTCAAATGCTATGAAGTCTTCTCCATCATAACCATACTGATCATAACCCTTGACCGCTCTGGTTTCATCATCCCATTCAGAGCCGTACATGTTCTGGATAATGTGAACACCTGAGAGAGAGAGAGAGAGAGAGAGAGAGAGAGAGAGAGAGAGAGAGAGAGAGAGAGAGAGAGAGAGAGAAATTTTTTGATTTTTACAAAACCTTTATTTTATATAAAACAACAACACAATATAGCAGGTATGTAATATATAATATACATAGCACAATATAATCAAAGTTTATCTGGACTCTGCCGTTCTCATCCAGCATCTCCTTCTCTGTCAGTAGGCCGCCCCGCTCAGGATCCTCCTCAGCTGGACGGACGCCTCACTCGGTCCCAGTTCTACTCCCTCCTTCCTTGCCGATCTTTAGGAGGAGCTTCCTCAGTCGGTAGACCTACTGCTGGGTGTACTCCCCAGCTCCCTTTTTGGTGCTGCCGTGCCGAGCAGAGCGAGTGAACATCTCCATATTGGAGAAGTATTCCTCCAGCTTCACTCCTCTCTCGTTCTTGGTGGCCTGCAGGAACTCTTTCACCTGCCCCACCCCGTACCTCTTGGTGACCGTCCCACCCGAGGAGGTGCTGATGGCAGAGCCCCATCCCGAAGAGGACTCGGACTCCCCACTTCCCACCTCCCCTCTGCTCGCCGCCCCCCTTCTTTGCCTGAGAGCCTCCCCTGCTGGCCCTCATCTTCCTCTTGAGGTGGGGGACCTTAAAGACCCCCTCCTCCATATCCTCCTCGCTGTCCGAGCTTCCACCTCGGACAGGACCCCCACCAACGAGCGTCCCCCGAGCCCCTTCACCTACCCGCTGGACCCCAATCCCCTCTTTCACTCTGTCACACACACCTGCCCGCTGGGCTACATTCAACCCCCCATCCACTCCGACATTCATTCCCTCACCCCCTCACCGACTGGCTGGGCCTTCAATGTTTCAACACTAAATATCCTGAATGTCTGTTATAAACTCACTGCAGTCCACTTTAGTTCATTAACTCTCATCTGTATCATACTCCAGATTTTGGGCTCAAACTAATTATTCTTGTCTATGCAGATGATGTGATAACTATTTCTAATGAATCCATGAATTGTTCACACTGTAAAATGTCAGAGAGGCTGATGAAACCTTGGAAGTGCTTCTTCAGTGTGAACAACACTGAGCAGTATTTCATTCATCACCATTTCAAACAGACAAGAGGAAGAAGTCGTCTCAGTGAGGAACCTCAACTAGAACATGTTGGACGTCATCTGATAAAACCTGGAATGAAATATATACTAATATACTTATATTTAGGAACTGGAAGCAGAACATGTTTCAGTCAAGAAAAGATCTCAGACTGTTTAATCTGAGTGTGTGTGTACAACATAAAGGTTGCAAATACAGTGCATCCGGAAGGTATTCACAGCACACATTTTCCACATTTTGTTATGTTACAGCCTTATTCCAAAATTGATTAAAATTGATTAAATGTATTACTTTCCTCAACATTCTACACACAACAACCCATAATGACAAAGTGAAAACTGTTTTTTGCAAATTTTTGCAAATCTGTTAAAAATAAAGAATGAAAACATAACATGTACATAAGTATTCACAGCTCAGGTGCCTCCTGTTTCCACTTATCATCCTTGATGTTTCTACAACTTGATTGGAGTCCACCTGTGCTAAATTCAGTGGATTGGACATGATTGAGAAAGGCACACACCTGTCTATATAAAGGTATCACAGTTGACAGTGCATATCAGAATCATGATAGACGATGTGTTTAGGGATGGAGGTAGAGGTAGAGGTATGGGTATGGCACTATATGCAGATGATGGGGCTTTGTGGAAGAGAGGTAAGAATGAGAAGTTTGTAATGAGGAAGATGCAAGAGGCGGTGGATGTGGTGGAGGAATGGTCCAAGGGATGGGGTTTTAGGATGTCGGTGACTAAATCGTGTTTCATGTTGTACTCGAGAAGGAGGGTGGGGGTGGTTCGGTTACATATGTATGGACAGGAATTGGGAAGGGTGTTAGAGTTTAAATATTTGTGATTGTGGTTTGATGAAAGGCTTACATGGGGGAAACGTGGAGTTTATAGAACAGAAGTGCAGGAAGATGCTGAATCTGATGAGGGCTGTGGCAGGTGTAGACTGGGGGGCAGATAGGAGGACACTGTTGTGTATGTATCAGGCATTGGTTAGATCCACGATAGACTATGGGTGTTTTATTTATGGAGCTGCGGCCAAGACGGTGATACAGCGATTGGACAGGGTGCAATCACGAGCACTGAGGCTGTGTGTGGGGGCTATCAGGACCACTCCAGTAGTGGTGTTGCAGGTGGATACAGGGGAATTGCCCCTGGGAAAAAGCTGGGGAAACATGTCTCAGCCTCTCGGACCATCAGCACCGGTTCCCCCCAAGGCTGTGTTCTCTCCCCTCTGCTCTTCTCCCTGTACACCAACAGCTGCACCTCCAGCCACCAGTCCGTCAAGCTCCTGAAGTTTGCGGATGACACCACCCTCATTGGACTAATCTCTGGTGGGGACGAGTCCGCCTACAGGTGGGAGTCTGACCATCTGGTGTCGTGGTGCAGCCAGAACAACCTGGAGCTCAACGCTCTAAAGACAGTGGAGATGGTTGTGGGATTTCAGGAGGAACAGAGCCCCACCCTCCCCCCATCACCCTGTGTGACTCCCCGTCACTATTGTGGATTCCTTCTGTTTCCTGGGCTCCATCATCACCCAGGACCTCAAGTGGGAGCTGAACATCAGCTCCATCACCAAAGAGCTCAGCAGAGGTTGTTCTTCCTGAGGCAGCTGAAGAAATTCAACCTGCCAAAGACGATGATGGTCCACTTCTACGGCCATCATCGAGTCCATCTGCTCCTCCATCACCGTCTGGTACGCTGCAGCCACAGCCAAGGACAAAGGGCAGGCTGCAGCGTGTCATCCGCTCTGCAGAGAGGGTGATCGGCTGCAATCTGCCGTCCTGCAGGACTTGTTCGCTTCCAGGTCTCTGAAGCGAGCTAAAAGATCGCGGCCGACCCCTCCACCCCCGGACAAAAAACTGTTTTGTGCCCCTTCCATCTGGGAGGAGGCTGAGGTCCCATCAGGACTAAGACCTCCCGCCACACGAACAGTTTCTTCCCGTCGGCAGTCGGGCTCATCAGCAGAGCCCGGTCCCCCACTGCCTGACTATAACACTCCACGGTCACTCCCCTCATACTGCACACGTCACTTTAACTGCAATTCATCACTTTGTCACTTGTCACTTTGTCTCTTGTCTGTTACTTGTTTGTTAGTGCACTTTATGCTTAATATTTTTCTTTAACTTTTTAATATTTAAAATTTTTTAACTTTATTCCCTTGTTTTATACTAAACCATAGCCTTAGCCTTATTCTACTAACCCATTGCACTAGCATTTTATTCTACTTTATTACTTGTGCACTGTTGTCTTGTCTGTCTACTGGCGCGCACTAACCGCCCAGACAAATTCCTTGTATGTTTGACATATTTTGGCTAATAAATGTTTCCTGATTCCTGATTCCTGAAGGAGGTTGTTACAGTTGAGATAAGAGGAGAGTTGATTAAAGATAGCACGTTCAAGGGTTTTGGACAAAAAGGGAAGAAGAGAGACCGGTCTGTAGTTGTTTTCTTTTCAGAAGGGTTGAGGGTAGGTTTCTTCAGGAGGGTTGACTCTTGCCTCCTTCAGAGAATTGGCAATACAGCCAGATAACAGAGCGTTGTTGATGAGACAGGTGAGGAACGGAAGAAGGTCAGGTGCGATAGATTGTAGAAGATGTGATGGATTGGGGTCAAGAGGGCAGGTGGTCGGACGGGCAGAGGTTACTAGGGTAAGAATTTGGTTAGGAGAGAGGGCGGTGAAAGAGGAAAGTGAGGGCGAAAGAGGTGAGGTCGGTGGGACGCGAGAAGTAGGAGGTGGGTTTGAGAAGGAGGAGCGTATGTCAGCTATTTTCTTGGTGAAATTTTTGACAAAGTGTCCCGGAAGAAGGGTGGAGGGGGGAGGAGGGGTAGGGGGTTCGAGGAGAGAGAGAAGAGTTTTTTGGGGTTAGAGAATGAAGATTCGATTTTGGATTGGTAGAAAGAGCTTTTGGCAGCTGAGATAGAAGCAGAAAACGAGGAGAGGAGAGATTGAAATTCGAGCAGGTCCTCAGGTCGTTTATATTTACGCCATCTCCTTTCCGACGCTCGCATGGTGGCTCTCATGGCACGGACCGGTTGAGACAGCCACGGAGCCGGAGGGGATTTGCCAGTCCGTCGTGTCGTAAGAGGGCAGAGAGAGTCTAGAGAGGAGGAAAGAGTTGAGAGGAGAGTCTCTGCAGCAGCGTTCGGATGCAAGAGTGAGAAGGAATCAGTTGAAGGGAGAGCTGATAGAACAGAGGATGCCAGCGAGGAGGGAGAGAGGGAGCGAATATTGCGACGAGCCGGTATAGAGTTAGTCAATGAGGGAGGTTTGTTAGTTATAGAGAGTGGAAGGGAGTAAGAGATGAAGAAGTGGTCAGACACATGAAGTGGAGTTACAGAGAGGTTAGTGGTAGAGCAGTTTCTAGTAAAGATGTAGTCAAAGTGATTGCCGGCTTTGTGAGTAGGAGGAGAGGACTGAGTGACAGAGCGAAGGAAGAAAGTAGGTGTAAGAGGTCAGATGACTTCTCTGTCTGGATGTTGAAGTCACCCAGAAGGATGAGCGGAGGTCCATTTTCGGGGAAATTAGACAGGAGAATGTCCAGTTCTTCCAAGAAATGACCTAAGGAGCCTGGCAGACGGTAGAGGACAACGATGGTTAATTGTACCGGGTGAGTGACTGTTACAGCATGGAATTCAAAGGACAGTGGGGTGGATGGTGGTAGAGGGTAAAGAGAAAAGCTCCATTTGGGTAAAATGAGTAGACCTATGCCACCACCCCTACCAGTGGGCCTGGGAGTGTGGCTGAAGGAGAAGGCGGAGGAGAGAGCGGCTGGGGTGGATGTGTTCTCAGGTGTGATCCAGGTCTTGGTGAGAGCGAGGAAGTCGAGTGACTGCTGGATAGCGGCCGGAGATGAAGTCAGCCTTGCGGAGTCGGTGACTGGCAGTTCAGAGACCTCCTGTGACGAGGTGCTGGACATGTGTGGAGCGGGTGGGATAGGTGAGAGAGGAGAGGTTACGATAGAGAGCAGATCTAGCCCGAGGCCTGTAGTATCTGCGGGAAGAGATTCGAACAGGCACGGGTAAAGGGGTCAAACACATTATTAAAAATAGCAGAAGAAGGCGCCGCATTCAGCCGCCCCGAAGACTCCACGAAAGACTCCCTGTTCTTTGTCCTGCTCGTCTTGACTCCACAAAAGACTCCCTGGTCTTTGTCCTGATCGTCTTGACTCCACGAAAGATTCCCTGGTCTTTGTCCTGCTCGTCTTGACTCCACGAAAGACTCCATGGTCTTTGTCCTGCTCGTCTTGACTCCACGAAAGACTCCATGGTCTTTGTCCTGCTCGTCTTGACTCCACGAAAGACTCCCTGGTCTTTGTCCTGCTCGTCTTCGTGCTGCGAGGATACGCAAACGCTGAAGCTAACGCTTCCCACAATTTCTAGCTAAATACTCCCTCGTTAGTGGAAGTCGGCTGCGACTGCGCTGGCCGCTCCCCCGTCGTTTAGGAGACAAAAGGTTGATTGGTCGATTGGTCGACTTGTCAGGATTGAGGGAAAGATGAATGCAGCAATGTACAGAGACATCCTCGATGAAAACATGCTCCAAAGCGTCCGGGCCCTTAGACTGGGGCGACGGTTCATCTTCCGACAGGAAGCACACAGCCAAGATAACAAAGGAGTCTATGTGAATGTCCTTGAGTGGCCCAGCCAGAGCCCTGACTTGAACCCCATTGAACATCTCTGGAGAGATCTGAAAATGGCTGTGCACCGACGCTCCCCATCCAACCTGATGGAACTTGAGAGGTTCTGCAAAGAAGAATGGGAGAAACTGCCCAGAAATAGGTGTGCCACACTTGTGGAATCACACCCAAGAAGACTTGAGGCTGTAATTGCTGCCAAAGGTGCTTCAACAAAGTATTGAGCACATGCTGTGAATACATGTTATCTTTTCGTTCTTTATTTTTAACAGATTTGCAAAAAATTGCAAAAAACAGTTTTCACTTTGTCATTATGGGTTGTTGTGTGTAGAATGTTGAGGAAAATAATGAATTTAATCCATTTTGGAATAAGGCTGTAACATAACAAAATGTGGAAAAAGTGAAGCGCTGTGAATACTTTCCGGATGCACTGTATGAACAAAATGTGTGAAACATAAACAAACCTCCAGTTTGGTTGAAGCGTTGTTTTGCTATTTCAATGCTGGCTTTGGATTCCTGCTGGTCGTCCATAAGGATCTCCGTCTGACTCTTCCAGTACTGAGGATCATCCTCTGTGACTCTGATCATCCAGTCCTGTCTGGGTTCTCCTCTCCTGGTGTTACTGTCATAGTGAACAATCTCAACTTCATCCAGCAGCCCAACAGCCACAAACTCTGGGAAGTTTGGGAGTCCAGAGGACGCAGTGAGGAAATACTTCAGCGAGTGAGTCACTGGAACCAAAAAGGAATCATTATCGGTTCTAATGTCACTCAAAGGTCATTTATTTGATCGTTTAATTGCTGTTTACATTTTTTATATTCAAATAACAATTTATTCATTCTGTTCTTCTGTTTTTATTTCAGCACTGCTCACTAAAACGTTTTGCAAATCTGGTCTAGAATAAATCTATTTCCTGTTAATACAACAAATACTTGAAAAGGTACTGCAGAGAGATGCTGGACGTTCAAGGCCGATTCTGACGTCAATATAGTCTAAATATGAAATATTTCAGGTGATATCATTTTTAATATAAACACATGACCTAAACTCCCTGGATTCAGATTGATAGTTTGCATCTCAGTCACAACAAACAACTTAAGTTTAAAAATCAACTTTTGCTCCTCTGGTTTATTAATGAGCTCAGACTGAGTTTGACATTTCTTCACTTGTCTTTCTTCTCACTCATCAGACAACATGTAAACACAATATATCTGCAATAAGATAATATCTACAAGTAATATTGACAACTGATTCATCAGTCCAGCTTGACCAAACAGCATCAGTGTGACGTAATCGGTGATCACTATTAACACTGATGTGTAGACGTTAAACAATACCACTCCCGATTCCACCTACAAGTGGATCACAGACTTCCTGTCTGACAGGAAACAGCACGTGAAGCTGGGGAAACATGTCTCAGCCTCTCGGCAGCGTGTCATCCGCTCTGCAGAGAGGGTGATCGGCTGTAATCTGCCGTCCCTGCAGGACTTGTTCGCTTCCAGGTCTCTGAAGAAAGCTAAAAAGATGGTAGCCGACCCCTCTCGGCCCAAACAAAACCTGTTTGTGCCCCTTCCATCTGGCAGGAGGCTGGAGGTCCATCAGGTCTAAGACCTCCCGCCACACCAACAGTTTCTTTCCGTCGGCAGTCAGACTCATCAACAGAGCCCGGTCCCCCACTGCCTGACTATAACACTCCACTTTCTTTCTCGCTGCACATGTCACTTTCACTGTCACTGTTTTCTGGTGCATTTTTCATTTTTAAATATTCTTTTATTCCTTTATTTTAAACTAACCCATAGCCTTATATTACTAACCCATAGCATTATATTTGATTTTATTCCTCGTGCACTGTTGTCTTGTCAGCCATTGTCATACTGTCTGCTGTCAGGCACCAACCCCCAAACAAATTCCTACATCTGACATATTATGGCAATAAATGTTTCCTGATTCCTGATATGAACGTCATAATGATGTTCAGCAGGTTCTCATGAATGATGTGTGTTTACTGAGTGCATATGATTGTGCATATGATTCTCTAAATCAAGATTTAGTTACAGATTACGCTTCAGGTTTTGTTTAAGGACTGTCAACTCAAGTGATTGGAAAATAAAGATAATTCATGGGGAATGTATTAAGTGTCAGTAATTAGTGAACAATATTATAAATATTGTACCAACAAAGCATCAACAACCATCAACGAACTTTGTTGTTTCAAAGTAAAAGTCTAGAAGCTTCTAGCAGCCTGAACAGATGAAATGTAGTGACTGACTGTTTGAATATGAATGTTTATGAAAATAACTCGTACCACATTGACATGATCTCATCGTACGTATTGCACTAAATGAACCGCAGCACATGTCTTTATTTCCAACATGAACAAGTTAAAACTTGAAATATTAAAGTGCGCTAGATATTGTTGTGACGTCATGTTTCTGGTCCGTACTCGTGTGCCGCGCTACGTCATGCTGCCATGTCCGCTTCAAGAGCGATTTAATGTCGAATAAAGACAGCAGAGTGAGACAAACACGCTTCTGTCCTTCACACAAACTCACGAGGGGAAACACGCGCGCACTTTGACAACAATCAGGCCTCTCTAGTGTCACGCATTGAGCGCACTTCCGCCACACATCAAATATCTCCGCGTCGGTCTCTGTTCAACTTCCCTGTCGGCCGTATCGTAGACATATATAAATGTCTAATATGGTCACCCCCCACCAAATCTCACTCCAAGGTTTTTGAAAAGTTGAGAGCTCTGACATGTGTTACTTTTTACAACTTTGTCTGTCGTCATCGAGAGAGTCCTGAGCTAAACATCAGAGACATCAGAGACACTTCAGCTGATGTCTGCGGCCTATGAAGACACGAAGCGTCTCTTCTTCTACAATCAAACACCTCATTAAACAGCGTCAACCTCGTGCTGCAGCGCCGAAGGCTCATCATCAGGAGAGACAGAACCGAGATCTCCGCCCCGACAAGTCGCATTTTAACTTCCGCCTGTTTTTAAGGTTTCACTTTCTCTTCAAGGATCACGCGCCTACTGAGGGAGAAGAGGGAGGACCGCTGACTTCAATGTGCTTCTACAGCTCGATTCTGACCAATCACAATCCAGCATTTGCTCTACGTCATCAGTAACTAGGCGGAATCAAAGAAAACAGGAGTAAGAAGTGAACACTTAATTCAGACTGAACACAGAACAAGAGAGATGCGACACACAATCCTTATTCACATATTATTTACATCATGACGTGTTTTAACTGTAATGTGTGTTACATGTCCCCATGTTTTGTTCTGCCCCTTTAACTGTGTGAGTGGGGGAAAAGTGCCCCTGATTCACAGTGGCGGTGCTGGTTGGCTGTTGGCGAGGAGGCGTGGCCACTGAAGACCCAAGAGACTAATCAGCTAACGAGCCGGTGGCCAAAGGAGAGAGAAGGCTTGTGTTTTTGTAGCCTGTCAAAGACGTTGTTTTGTTAAATCCTGTCGGGCGAGATCCCGATGTGCTCTACCTGAGTTCTGGAGAAGGGGAAGGTAGTGATGGCAAAGTGAAGCTTTCTGAACCAGGGAAGCTTTCCAGCCAATTGTATCGGAAAAAGGTTCATTCAATGCATCGCAAACTCTGATGATCTCTGCTGTTGAAAACCTATAGTGCAAATGTTTCCAGCCTACCAGTATATTTTGGCCCAATCTCTGATAATGAAAAGTTGAACCGATAAATCATCTAATAAATACATGGATTCCTATATGAATAAAACTATTGTTTTTCAGGTTTGAATTGTGTCCTTGTTTGTGTGTTTCAATTCTCTGTACATTGGAAAGAAGTGGAACAAAAACGTATCTATGTCTTTCTGCACCTTTGTGCATATATATATATATATATATATATACACACACATTGTAATGGTAAAATATGTTCTAACATTGTTTTGTGCTAAAGCCGTGTCTCAAGTGTCCTGTATTTGACCCTGATGTGCAAAGAGCAGCATGATACAAAATGATAGTTTGCAGCTGTGCCCTGAGAAGGGAGGACGGTCGACCTGATCTCAGAAGCTTCAAAACAAAGGACTCCTCTTCATGGCCTTGGTTCATATCTTATTCTGTACGAAAGTTCTGGATCCAAGTTTTACTTTCATGTCAATTAATAATGATTGGCACCGGCCACTGAGGAGGCTCTTGTGTGTGTGTGTGTGTGTGTGCTGCCCTCAGCTTCACCTGCGTTCTTATCTCAACCTGCTTTGCAGCTTCTCGTAGCTGGCACGGAGAATGTTCTTCACATGTGTATAAAACCTCTGCGTCTTTGGTGCTCGGAGACGCCATTTCCACAGAGCACCGTGATACGTGCCTGTGTATTTGACCTCCTGCTTGCAAGCAATAAATGGACTTTTTGCAACTTTGATCATTCATCAAGACTCTGTTTTATCAGACAAATCATTCTCTTCTACCGAGCTTTTATTGAAATATTCCACAACAATTTGGCGTCACGAACAGGATTCACTGACCGTCCGTCAGGCTCCAGGGGACCGTCCGGGAAAAGGCCTTTCCAGGATCACCAGCTGATGATCCTGCCTCATACCTCCCTTAGACAAGAGAGAAAAGGACCGGGCGGAAACCAGAGGGAGTCCTGATCGGCGTCACGTGTATCCAGCGAAAAAGAATTAATTTCTACAAACTCGGGTAAGAAGTTGAAATTCCGATTATAAAGTAACAGTAAGAGTTGAACATAACGGAGACGGATGACTGATCAAGTGGTTGTTATAGTCTGGGGAATAAAATTGTTTAACATTTTGGGTGTTTTTTTCTTATAATAATCTTTTAATATTTTTTTCTTATAATAATCTTTTAATATTTTTTTTGGAGTACATGATTCCGGGATATTTCTAATGCATTATTTTATGCGAAGGTAGATGGGATCGTGTACGGTTTCACTCGGAACAAATTCTCCGAGATCGCTTGACTACCCGGGTAAAATAAGACCGTTGCTATTGAACAAACGTGAATTCCACCTGTGGAATAAGACCGTGTAAATAGTATACGTGAATTTTATGCTGAAGCAGGTAAAACGATATCACTGTTTTTGTTAACCAAACGTGAGTTCTACTGAATTACCTTTAGAACAAGATCGTGGCAATATCGAAGCGTGAGTTTTTTGCAAAGTTTTTCCTTGAGTAAAGAAACTAAGCCTTACGGTGACGGCTGTATTGTAATAAGTAAACCGGTAGGGTCCACCAGTAAAAGATGGGTGGCCAGTCCGCAAAACACACCGAACGTCGGGTCCGATTGTTTAAAAACTGAAAAACCTGACATTGAAACACAGAATAATCCATGTGTGTCTTCTCCACTGTATCCATCCCTGACAGGCGGTCCTCTCCTGAACACGTGTTATCAAACTCCTGCACCACCTCCAGTCCAACAATCACCACCACCGTACAACCCCGATCCTACGGTTGGCAGACCTGTAACACGCAGTCAAACCCGGCTGGGAGACCAGGGAGGTGCAGACGTCAAATCATGCTCACCCCTCAACCCATTCAGACCTGACCCCACAGCTCAGTCCACCCCGGACTCTGCATGGTCAATCTACGACCCATCCCCCTGGAGGGGCACAGCCAGCAGAATTGTGGATTTTCTTAGTCCTAACACCACCATGGACAGTAAACTGGACGGGTCTCATATTCAAGCCCCCATTTCAAGTTCCAGGGCCACAAGATGGACCACCTGCCTCCCATCTGCCCACCATAAAAAATGGCGTGGCTTTTGGAAAAGAGTTCCTGACGTTATGCAAAGACATAACAGCCATCTGTGCTGCTGTGGTTGCTGCCTTCCCAGTCAACATGGCCCTCATCAACAGCACGAAACAAGGTAAAGCGAAGATGTAACATTTACTATCAGCGTCTTGTGGCTGCCTTTCAGATTCAGCGCCGAGGAGCCCACAGACATAACCGACATGACTGTGTGGAAACTCATCTCAAGAACGCCTTCATGAACGGGCTTCTGCCAGACGTCAAAACTGCCACTGAACGCTCTGTCGTGGGTCTGGAAGATGCAAGGCTCACAGAAGTGGTGTAAAAACAGCAATACGTA
>BMAF01002855.1:0-41895 GCA_014132575.2 Gasterosteus nipponicus | reverse complement strand
CACTGAGAATACCACATAACACCGCCGTAAGGTAACCACTTCAACCTAAGGTGGTTCATGGTTCACCGTGTTATTTATTACGTTTGCAGCCCTGTTTTCACAAAAGTTCATTTGATGTACTCATAAGCAGTGATTCAGCCTTTGCCAACTTCTGAGCTGTGCCAAACGCTCACGCAGCCAGTTTCAGCAGGAAATCACGTGACTTATGATAAATTGGCAAATCCACCAAAGCGCGGCGCTGTTACACTGTCTCAAAGCGACTCAGCACCGGTCAGGGCTGTTGTGTCTTTAAACTGACAGAGGATCAGTTTCTGTTCACCACATTTTGCTCTCTGAAGTCAAACACATAAAACAAGATCAGTTTTTGGTATTACCTTCCTGTATGAACTGGAAATGTCCTTAAGGTGTGTGTTTGATTGAATGCTTTTCTCCCCTATTAACTGAGGAAACCACACAGCGACGTAGTAACACTGTGCTGCACTAATGTTGGGGCTTACCCGCCTAGCTACATAATGCCAGCTCCCTGCTCAGTCCAAAAGGACATGGTTACTTTTACTTCATCCACAACAGTATCAATGACTTATCTAAAGGACTCATTTTCATATGTATTAAAGATCAATAGTTGCACGTGCACTTTTGAAAACCCTTTTGTAGCATCACGTTGGACCTTTTCTATTGAAATGCTTCTGTCATCAAAATGAGACGAGGTGTGGAAAAGACGCTGCATCAGTGTCACTTCTGTTGTGCTTACGCTGCATCACTTGCTCTTTTCTAAAGAAGAGAAGCCTCCATTATGTGCCAGTGAAGCCGATCTATCCTGTGACTCAGTCACAAGAGCTCGAGCTGGTTGTGTCTTGATGAGTCAGGTGCTCAACGAATGCACAACACGGCACAGAAAGTGAAAGCAAGAAGAGCTCAGCACTCGGTGGTGCACAAAAAGCTGCTCAGCGCATCCGCACATCCAGAGACACACATTTACAGAATGCACTATATAGGTGACTAAAGGTTTCAGGATGCACATTCATCTTTTTCTAGACAATCATCTGTATTTTTTTAAATTCACCCTTTTTTTTCAGTGTTCAACTCACGCTGACGGCCATTTTGGGTCTGTGATGAGAAGATGTCACTAAGATGGCGTGTGCCTTTTGCCCTTTTTTTCTGGGTCCACGCCTCCTGCCATTGGAACCCCAGGCAGGCACTCAGGGTTGTAGATGGGAAGCAGCCAAGTTCATGATAAGTCTGTGAGCCGGGTGTATCTCCAAAGCGCCTTCATTAGAATGATGAATAATAATTCGTCCATAGCAGAACCAGACTCACAGTAAAGCATGTGATTATTAATCAAGTAGGGGGATACAAATGTTTTTAAATGTACATTTAAATACAGTAAACTGGGTGGGTGTTCATGTCATAGACCCATTCATTTAGGAATCCCTCACACTCATGATGCATGACGTTATAAAGTCTTGCAGGAGTCCAAGAGAAGCAACAGCAGCACGTGTGTGGACGCGTGACTTCAGTCCCCATTTTGTGGAGACGTCTCAACAAGATGGCGGTTAACGTGCCGATGCTGAGCCTGAGCTTTGTCAATAGAGGGGTTGGTGTTTGGCACAACGCCTGATGTCACTTCCGTGTTTTTATGAAATGTCACCAGGCAACTTTCCAAAAAGCCTCACTGACAGAAGCAAACAAAGGGCTGGTAGTCCGGGGCTTTCAGGTCGCTCACACAACAAAGACACACCTCAAGTCACAGTCAGACCAGAAATACAAGGACCAAACAAACACTAATATGTGGTTACAAAGGCTCCAACGCCTCAGACTACTAACCAGTATAACCAATTCACAATCACCACGATAATAGTAAAATGTATTAAGTGCTTCCCTCCTTTTCACTGCACGGCGCGACTCCGTGTGACTCATGAATAAAACCTGCAAACTCTGCTAACCCCATGAACATTTTACCATGGAACTTAATATACTTTGCTTTTGACTTTGTCCCGAATGAATGAATTAACTTTATTCATTAAGCACTTTACATGCACAGAATTCAGCATAAAGGGATTACACATTTTAAATACCATGTGCGTCATATGAAGGGCAGCCGGGCTGTTCAGCGCCCCTACAATATAAGGAAGTACTTTTGAATCAAATCCTTGGGGAGAGACAGTGTGAGTTGCGTTTATCTGATTTTATTTTTGTGTTGAAACCCTGCCAGCAGCATTCTGTAGCTTTACTGCTTTTGGTAGATCGGCATGAAAAGGGTTACAGAATCATGCTTGAAGGAGGCAGTTCTGGTCAATGAATTCTACTGAGCTTTACAGTCAGGTCCATATCTGAAATCATTTATTAATCTAGTTTGACTAGTTCATAACATCCAATGTCATTTCAACAAACTAAATAAGAACAGAAGCATAGTAATAGAGTTGAGGAGGTTCCACGTCTTTTAACTGAAAATCATTCTTTATTTTTAATATTCACACAACATTTACATAATGAATTTATAAAGGTATGTTTGTACATGTTCGAATGCGTGTGTGTCCAACGGGTCCCACAGAACCACCGTCTCACAGACGGGTCCAGGGTGACAGGGTGGGTCACTGTGCTGATTTTCCTCTTCAAAAAGAGCTCCTCCCTCAGTCGGTGGCAGCTCCTTTCAACTCCATCAGTTCCTGGTGAGTCCCTCGCTCCTGAACTCTGCCGCCATCGATCACAACAATCTGATCGCCCTCTGGATGGTCCTCAGCTTGTGGCCATCACCAGCAGGGTCTGGATTAGGACAGCTGGCCAAAGCCTGGTGAATCTGTGCAGGGTCAAGGACACACATATTCCTCTTTCAGTGCTTCTGTGTTGTTGAGTTGGTGAGAGCAGAGTCACCAACCACTCTGCAAACCACTTATCCTGCACACTGGGTCACAGGGGGGCTGAAGTCTATCCCAGCCAACTTCAGGCAATGGACACGGTTCACCCAGTATGGTTGAAAATGTATCTACTTTTCTTGTATATTTGATTAAATGTTTATCTTCATCGGCTCAATGCTCATCAATTAATTGAGCAATGATGTGTGCAGCACTTTGTCTCTACTGTACAAATACTTAGAAGTGATTGATACAGAACTTGGTCTGAAATACACAGCCAGGGACTTCTGGCCCTGAGGATGTTAAGACGCACCTTGTTTTCACTGGTCATGTCCAGAGAGCTGGTTATTTCATCCAGAATGAGGACCTGTGGCTGCCTGACCAGAGCTCGAGCGATGGCGATCTGCTGCCTCTGGCTCTTAGATATTGGCCCCACCCTCACCCACCTCTCTGAGAAATGGACATCATGAAATCACAACAGATTGAGGTGAGTCGCCTGGTTGGGACCCTGACTGAGCACTGCTGGCCCTGTTGTCACCGTGTCGTCGCTCAAGCTGATGCAAGACGCTCACGATTATGCGCTGCGTTTGTCTGTAATACATGTAATACTTGACTGGGTTCTTTACATGGCTTATAGGCACAAAGCAGTTCCTCAATGTGAGGGAGGACTTTACTGATAATTCCTCCTGGTCATTGTGGAGGAGGTTAGTCTGTGGCTTTTACAGAGTTACACTTGCATCCTCCATGATTGACTTTCGTTACCTTTTGATTCTTCACGGTTCATTTAGTTTATTTTCCCTAAGTTCCAGCATTAATCTCTACAAATTATGTATTCTTTGCTTTTCTTTTTAACAGTAAGGTTACCTGCATCGTAGCCTTCTCCAGCTTCGCAGTGAAGTCGGTGTGCGTTGGCTTTGCGTGCTGCTTCCTGGATCTCATCCAATGAGCATTCAGCGAGCCCGTGGCGTGTTGTCTCTGATGGAGCCAGAGAGAAAGAGGACAGGCTCCTGGCTCACCAAAAGCAATCTGTCAATCACACTGTCATCAGCCTTCAGTTCCCAGGACCCCTCTGGCCTCCAAAGTATCTGCATGTATGGTTTTCTAACTGATGTTTCTTGTTGCACTATCAACTTTGCTGCAACTCCATGTAACCGCTGTGGTACTAAACTCAAAAGGATATTATTTTCCCAATATGATTTAAATTAAAAACAATTTAAACACAGATAAGAGACAGAAATTGTCCAAAGCAGGAGAGTGGTTTGCGTGATCAAAGCCGTAATGCTGAATCACCTTCTTGTGGAGGAAACGGTGGTCATAGGATTTCAGTGGTTCGTTGTCCAATAGGATTTCTCCGTCCTGCTGCTCATAGAAGCGCTGCAGCAGACTCACACATGTGCTTTTCCCTTTCCAGATGTTCCCACCAGCGCTGTCATCTGACCTGACTTCAGCTCCAATGAAAAGTCCTAAAAGAGGAGATGAAACAGAAAATAGTTTTGTTTTTGTAGCTTATTGTACATTAATTTATAGGCAGCTGTAGATACTGAGGGAACCCTTGTGTACATTTACTTTAGCTTGTCACTTTCTAGACTCATCCCGTTTTTCCGCTACTGAAATTCATGCTGAAGAAGTCCCCTCTCTGGCGGCATGAGTTCACATGAGCTCCTCACCAGGAGCCAGAGACGCGCAAAAGTGTCCAAACACGCTGCGAGTCGCCACCAGTCCCGCTGCGTAAAACAAGGACAGGTCCACGCAGACTGCGGACACCAAAGCGATGCCTTTGCGGGTTACTTTTGCCATATCGGCTGTCGTCATGCAGCTACAGTCGTCTGCATAACCTTCTCTGTCGCTGCAGTCTGATGTTTGGTCCACTTTCACTTCTCATTGTCTGCGTCCCTGAAATCCTAACGGCTCCCTATAGAACTATTTCTGGGTTCCTAAACTGGAGTGGGTTAACATGTAAACTATCTTTATTATCACTAACTTTCACCACAGAACATTACACCAGCATTAAAGTCCAAAGCCATTCATTGTAAATAAACAAAAATAAAACAGTAAATCACACAGGCATTTTTTAAATTGCACATAAAAGAAAATCATATTAAAAACGATAAAGTATAATCAGAAAGCATGTAGACTTATGTTTAAGCAGAATGACCAACAATCAACCGCTTAGGCTTCTTACTTTAGTCTGATTAGCAGTGAAGCTAAGAGGGAATAATAATGTGAATAACAAACTTGACTTTGACTCTTTAGATGCTTGTGACACTAAATAACTCTTTTATTTACTTTTACTTTTTTGCCCTCCATTCTTATCCTTCAAAATAAAACCCACAAAACATTGTTTCATGTATTTGCTAGACAATCAGTTTGTAAAGGCCTTAAATAATGTGTTTAATGTGTTATTGTTATACAATTGTTTTCTTTAATCAGATGCAAAAACTAGATAACAACAAAGACGTATCAGCCTTTCTCTCCCCATATTGGCTTCGGCCATTCAAAAGCACACATCTGTCGGCAACTAAATAAAACATTACTCTTAATTGACCAAATAAGAGTTTGTTTGTTATAATTATCTTAATAATGAACCACAAATTACTTTTAGATTTTTAATGACATAGCGTATCACAGAGCCATGCAATGATTGTATTTGAATTAAACGTTTTAGTAAGTATTTTGATGTGGTGCTTTTCTAGTTGATAAGCTGCATGAGCTGACAGAAGAACCAAAGTATTGTGAGCAAAACTGAAAAACTAGCTTGCATCCCGCACAGCAGCAGCTTGGCAGACCAGAGACGAGGAAATAGGAAATAGGAAGTGTTACTGGTCAAAGAAGGTGGGTAAGTCATTCCCTAGAACCATCACTTTCTCCTCCGTGCCGTGTTCATCAAATGGACACAATATAGGCCACGCCCTCCCACTGAGCCATCGCGGTTTATCGCCAAAGACAGAGCTGCAGAGGAAGAGGAGAGAAGGCGTGAGGAAGGAGAGGAGAGTTTTATTAGACAACATGTGTCACCACATAAATAAAACAAGCAGTCAGTAGGGAAGCAAATGTCTGGTGTCTCTTTCACATTCAAATAAACCGTCTGAGGAAAAAAAAAATCTTTGTGTGGAGAAAACCAACGTACTGTTGACAACAAACTGCTGGCACTCCTCCTTGCTCATGCCTCCGCGAAACTCAGCATCAACAAACCCATAAACATATGAGCTTCCAGAGCCGCCCACGGCAAAGGGCTGCCTCGTCAGGAGACCACCAGGGCTGCAAACACCCGGGGAGAGGTCAAAGGGCACAGGAGCAGACAGGAGCAAGTCAGATGAATGGACTCCTGTAACATCATATCTGTTGGCTGGATGGGATTTTATCTTTGATATGCAACCTTAACGCCACTTTAGCCCAAGTAGCAGACATTCATTTTGACATCATTAACATGCCCCGGTAATCTTTCTTGTTTTGTGGCTTGAATCTCTGCCATGTTTTTACTGACCTGTCCCCTCTGTCGTCTTCGGTCCCAGCCGGCCACGATGAGATGGGCCGACAGCTCCTCTTTGTACTTGTACGAGATGTTCCTCACCAGAGTGGCCGCTGAGCGAACCTGTGGGTCCTCATCGATCTCGATACTGACGGAGGGAGGAAACAGGATATCCAATGAAAACAGCCCAAGATAAACGCTGTACCGTGGTACTGAATGTGTCTTCACCTGTGGACATCGAGCTGGTAGTGGACGACCTCGGCGATGGTCTGAGCGTCGGCTGCAGAGCCGGACAGAGCACAGTAGATCTTGTCATGGGAGGGGAGACAGCTTGTTCATCACCCGGTTCACCACCGACGCCCTGCAGGGAGGGAGGAACAGGGGAGTTTGGCTTTGTGCAAATGCATCTGCACCCTGCTACTTTTTTGTATTTCTGATGGAAGCTCAGCTGTGTGTCATTGTCTCAGTAACAATCAACACCCAGCATGCAACGCCACTGACAGCACTTCATTTCTACTCTATAGAATTCTACCCTCTGATTCCAGTGTCTTCATTGTGTGATCTTCTCTGCTGACATTTATTCCTTAAGGCCCGTAGTTCCCACGTGTAACCATCTGATAGCCCACAGTTAAGTGTACTTGTCTAGCAGACTATCCCGTTACAGTAGCCACTATTATTTTATTCCATGTGTCCATCCAGCAACATTGGTGGATCCAAATGTTGTAAGAAAATCATATATGATGTAATTTCTTTCTAATCATCCAAAATAATGTTATGTGTGGGTATTTCTCCAAGTAGGCCGCTGACTGGTCGATACTGTGATGCATTGAGTGGGCCGTCTGACTCACCACGCCCCCCAGTCCGCCCCTGAGTACTTGTATGTCTAAACTAGTGACACTGCATGTTAAAAGACGAACAGGTGGAAGGATTTAGTGTCAGTTAGCATTCATGCAAATACTATCTAACACATATAATACTATGTTTCTCAGAGAGAGAGGGCGGTATCATGCAGGAGAATTGACCCACGCGATGCAGACGCGCACGCACGCGCACACGCGAGCTCACTCCTGCAGACACTCTGGAATCAGACCTCAGCACGACCTCCTCCGCCAAACTCTACGGTTGATGATGGTGGTCTGCAAACAGAGGTAGAGGTCCTTCAGGGTTCATATGCAGCGGTTCTCGCGCTGTCTCCGACGCAGGACGCCTACTTACCCGGGTTCACCTCCTGAGACAACCACTCCGTCCCCCGTCTCCTGCAACATGCTGATCCGCTCTGGTACCGACCGAGCGATGTGGAGCCAAACGTTGACTCGAGCAGTCCGGCTTTACGACGCTTTTCCTCGCCGGGGAGCCTCTTTGAGTCTCTGGACGCGTTCTCGACGCTTTGTCCGCACGTCACACGGACTCCATGTTGTCCTCAATCAAAATCGGGAAATTGAAAGTGAAGTTGTTCCTCCTGCAACGAGCCAAACACGGACAGTGTGTCCCCGATTTGCACTGAAATGCACTTAAACTCAGCGGAACATTGAGTCCTCTTTGAGGGGGGAACAAATCAGTTTTCAAAGCCTTTATAAAAGTGTTATAAACGTGTAAATAACTCATCACAGCAATAAATGTTGATTACAGTTTTTTCCAATGCTGGAACGTCAGTGGGCACAACTGAGTCACATGTGCAAAACTCTAACTACAGTCCCGCACCACCAACAGTCACCTTTAGCTAAACAGTTCACATCACCTGCAAAACTCACCCAAGCAACACACAACTCTTAACACGTGGCTCAAAAACAGGCTCAGTGCAGCCAACACTGTGCACGAGCCTCACTGAGAGAACACACACTGTCACTTAGAACACACTGAGAGTAAAAACACCAATACACAAAATACTCAACTGTTCATCTTTACAGTTTGAACCATTTCAGTGACGTCATACAAAGTAATATTTTCAAAGAAAAGAGTGACATTCTTTCACATGATTTATAATTTTTTTTTTAGAACATAACAGTTCTTTTAGGTGAATGAAAATGAGAAGTTTGCTTGAATAGTCTGTAGTAATTTACAGAATTGCAGTAATGAAAAAAAAGTAGAAACTAAAAGTACAGACTGTAATGTGAACAAATAACTGAGGGGCCAATCCTGCCTCTAGCATCAGGACACAGGTTTTCATCACCATCACATCTAATGTTCTCTCTCCATGAACCTGGGAAGAACCTTCTGAAGCTCATCCATCCCTGGCAGTCCTTCTGAGCTCGTGTCCTCACATCCAAGCTCCAAAAGAGACATTTGGTCGTGGGTGGTGACCAAACACTTTCCCAGGCAGAGGAAAACCCTCTCACCTGTTTGTATGATGGAAAACTTTGCATTACAGACGCCACTGTGGATGTTTTCAGATTGCCCCACCCCTCAACTCTTCTCAGTGAGAGACCGTGGTTCACCACATGGTCTATAAGCAAAGCCCTTATTTCATCTTCATGTATGTATGTATGTATGTACGTATATGTGTATATATGTATGCATGTATACATATATATATATGTGTGTGTGTGTGTGTGTGTGTTCACTAACAAGTCTAAAACAAGACACCTGCTCAGCCTTCAGCTGAAATCAGCAGTGTTTGAAAGGCACACCCGTTTTGAATGTGTGGTTCACAGTTTTGACAGCAGTGTTTTAGCATTTGAACAAAGTGCACAGCATCCACAGTGTTGTGCAGGTTGTGGATAAGTCATGGATAAGTGTGTAGAGAGTTTTGAAAACTGTGGTCAAGCAATGAAAAACGAACTAGAGTTCGGTCCACATGAACTGCTGCTGTGCAGACTGTAGTTAGAGTTTTGCACATGTGGCTCCAGTTGTGCCCACTGTCGTTTAGCAATCGAAAAAAACTGTAACAAGAAGAACGTTTTTTTGCAGTATGATAGAACTAGAAAGAATAGATCGTTGACCTCTGACAAACGTACTTATTGTACAGCGAGTGTAGCTGAGTGTAGGAAGAGAATCGATTGAGATGACTTCATTGTTTACCAGCTACCCAGCAGCCTCTCTGCCTCACTTCTGGCCTCCAGGGGACCATCTGTCCAAGAGGACAGCAGGTCGGATGAGTTAAGGGGTCCGTTCCTGGGGAGCAAAGTCTCCTGCTTAACAGGTGTGAAGCCCCCTTTCCTGGTCAGGTGGTGATACGCGTTGGTTGGGTCCAGTTTAAGGGGACACGTTACCAGACGTCCCCGAAGACGCTGGAGACAGACGGTTAGCTGTTAGCTGTAGCAACGCCAAAGGACCCCAGTGTGGGGAGTCACTCACTATTATTATAATAAATAAAAGTAAAGGAGTAAAAGGAGGAACAACAACAATGGAGCTACAACCATAAAGTGTTTTTTCACAATCCAGATAACATCCAATACATTTTCGTTCCATCAAATAATTGTTTTTAAAGCTTTACAGCTACAGCGGAGGACGACAGAGCTCTAAACAGAAAGCAGAACATGAACTGGATTGATTGTATTGACATGTTGACCGCGCTCTTTATTCTGGTCCCCTCCGACACTTTTTGATTGACGGACTCCGCCTTTTAAGTGCGCTTTCAGACTGTGTGACGTATTAACTGTTAGATTGTGGGCCACAAAGTGAATCCACAGCCATGAAATAGTCAAAACAAACGCCTCTGCATCCGAGTACATTCAAAACCATGAACTGATTCAGGGAAAACAAGGACGGTCATTTGTAGAACACGTCGTATAATAATGATGAATATATTTTAAAGCGCTCAACAAATAGAAAGTAGTACAAACCATTTTTACAATGTAGAATCTTTCATTTATATTTCAAATATTTCCAAACATATAAAATCAACTACACAAAATGTGATCTGAAAAAGTAAAAGGCTGATGGAGCCGCAATTACAAGAGATGGAAGTAGCATTTTTGTCGTTTTTTAGGATATTGATTTTATAACAACTAGTTTCACCAGATCAATGAAACTTATCATCACTGTTTCCACATTTGCCACTACCTGCCATTGGCAGTAAAACTAATCATGTTCATCGCCTTGTTCTAAGGAGTGTGTGTGTGTGTGTGTGTGTGTGTGTGTGTGTGTGTGTGTGTGTGTGTGTTACATCCCAGTCCTATATGGTACATTATTGATGAGATTGTGGATCAGGAATTTCAAACAGTTACTGACATAAAGATAAAAAACAAAAGTCAAAAATTCATTGTTTGTTGGACGCTGTCACTCATTGTGAAACTTGGGCAGCTTGTTGCCGGGGACAACCACGTGCTCCACCCCAGTTTCCGTGATGACCACAAGGTGAGCCACGCCTCCGCTGACGTTGTGGGGTCATTTCCACGATGAAAAGACTTTGAAACTATTATTTTGGGCTCTCTAATGATTTTTTATAGCTGTCAGTGTAACAACTAGTTTGTTAGTTGGTTTGCACACAACTCTGTCAACTGTCTTCTCCTCTTGGAGGAATAAAAATATGATTAACAAATTATTATTTTAATGAATGATGTGAAAATGTGATTCAGCTGACTTGCTTGTGCGCATAGTTGCTAAACATGTGCTATTGTATTGATATGCGTGTGTGGCACCTATGGAAGGACAGGTGGAACTTTGCAGCCTTGGTGACGGCCTGAGCATCTGCTAGTGAGCGGCCATGCAGCAGAAGATCTGGTCATGAACCTGGACCACCTTGTTGATGGTCTTAGATGACACATATTCCCTGAAGAGAGAGAGAGGAATGTGATGAAGAGACTTGGATCACCGGCCCTCGGTTGTGTTCCTCCACCACAGTCACAGCGACATTCCTGTTTCCTACAAATATGTTTAACAATGTCGGCATCTTCAGTGTATCTTCCCAGCACGCTCACCCTCCAATGGAAGCCCTGGAATCTGAACCAATCACAACCCCTCCATCAAAAGTGGCAGCCAGGATGGTGGTCTGGGGGAGAGAGGGGGGAGGTTCTCACATGCAAGTAATGAATAAGTAGTTACATCAAGCCAAACGCAGCAGGAGGCTTACGTGTCCATGTCAGCCACTCTGAGCACCGCTATGAATCATGGGATTTAGAGTTTCTGGGCGGATTTTTTAAAACGGAATAAATGTGTAGCCTGTCGCTTTTTTGCATATTCCGTTCTAGAAGATGTTGTACAGATGTGACTCGTTCAGGTCCAACGTGCAAACACCTGGGATGTTAAAACACGCGACAGGTCCGGTCCTCGTAGTGTTTGGTTTCCTTTCAGGTAACTTAAAGTCTCACCTGTTCATCCGCAGAATCACGTATCGATCATTTCATCCTTCAGCGGGTTCTACGGTGACACTAAGGAGCCGGTCCGGGTTTACTCACCCCTGTGCTGACTCCTCTGACCCGCGAGTCCACGCTGCGTTTCTCCATTTTCACAGCAAAACCGAAAGAGAAGAAGGAGGCGACGCTCCGAACAGCGACCTCAGGCGCATCGAGACGCGCAGAGGAGCCGCAGACCAGGATCCACTATGGCGCTATCAAATGTCCTCCACGCTCCTGCAGCGGGGTTCAACTTCGACCACGCAGCCAGGTAGGAGCTTCTGTTTGGCTCATAGGCAGCAGATTGTGACTTAGATAGAAAAACCAATGAAGCTGTGTTACTCACGCAGCTTTCAATCCATTTGAGATCCAAAGTGAAAGTAACTTCCCCTGCTTGTTTGTCAGGTTGATCAATGAAACGACTTGGTGATTATTTGTCCATATTATATATATATTACATACATTAATAAGTTGACCCTGTCTCTCCCTCCCTCTCCAGGAATGCTGAGTTAGAGGGTCTGTTTGATGGACAGATACCTAAACCTGTGAAAACAGGCACCACCATAGCGGAGTGGTGTTCAAGGCGAGTACACACACCTGTGTACATCTGCATTTACCCTGAATTGCATTATTTAACACTGTTAAAGTCGACCACACTGTTTCCTTTCCCTGTCATCTCTGCATAACGGAACAGGACAGTCCGTGTTAACAACAATGATGATGAATACATAAATACACTGAGGGGATCTGCCCAGTGTATCACAGCACTGCTGGGGCCTGTTTAGCTCCAGTGGGACCGCTGAGATTTAAATGTCTTGTTCTAGTGTAAAGCAAAGTGTATAATTGTATAACAATTAGAGTAACACACCTCCCGCTCGGCGTGTGTGGGTGCAGGATGGAGTGGTTCTGGGAGCAGACACAAGAGCCACATCCAGTGAAGTAGTGGCTGACAAGATGTGCTCCAAGATCCATTACATTGCTCCAAATATATAGTAAGTCCTGTATACGACACACTGAAAGCATAACAGGAGATCCACCTTTAAAATACTCTCACTGTTATTAGAATGAAACGTATGTTCCTTTTTGTGGACATAAGTAAGTGTCTCTGCTTGTGATTTCCTACATATCCCAGAATGCCTTAGTGCCCTCGGATTAAGAACTTAGGTTCTTGTACTTGTGGTGCATTCTGCACTATTGAGGCCACTGCAGGAGATGGAATAGGTCGCTGCGACTCTTTGGGTATAATGGATTTCTATGACTGCTGAAGCAAAACAGTTTCAGAAAGGATGCCACAGTTCCTCTACTCTCTCTTTCCCAATTCCCTGTAGCTTTTTGTCATATTTTCCCTCAACTCTCTATTCACAAAACACTCCTTCCTCTCCTCCTAGTTGTTGTGGAGCAGGAACAGCAGCAGATACAGAGAAGACCACTGAGCTCCTCTCCTCCAACCTCACCATCTTCTCCCTGAACAGCGGGAGGAACCCTCGTGTCGTCATGGCCGTCAACATACTCCAGGAGATGTTGTACAGGTTTGTGTAGCACATGAGCTTGTATCCACCGGTGTGTGAATGAGTTAAAGTACCCGTTAAAAGCCCTGTTCTGATCCGTGTGTTCCTCAGGTATCACGGCCAAATTGGGGCCAGTCTTATACTGGGAGGAGTAGATTGCACTGGGAACCACCTGTACACGGTGGGGCCGTACGGCAGCGTGAATACGATGCCGTACCTTGCAATGGGTACGTGCGTGATGGAACAATATTCTCTAAGCATCGTGGCTCTATAACATTCACCGTTTGGAATAACATTTGAGTTTGCTGGACTCATTCAATCGATTCCCTCTCAGACCACATGTCTGTTTCCTCCTGCAGGCTCTGGGGATCTGGCTGCTCTGGGGATTCTAGAGGACGGGTACAAACCCGACCTGGAGGTACGCCTCCTGGACAGCTGTTGTTACACACTGTGCATTTCTGTCACTATTGGATGACAAAATATAAAAACTGGTATTTGAGGAATTTCTCTCTGTCTTTTCCCTGAATTCTTGTAACTGTCAGCTGGACAAGGCGAAGGAGCTGGTGCGTGCCGCCATCCACGCGGGAGTCATGAATGACCTCGCCTCAGGCAACAACATCGACATCTGTGTCCTCACCAGAGAAGGAGTGGACCACATCAGACCGTACCAGGTGTCACAGTACAAAGACAAAAGGTACGAGTGTGACTGAGTTCTGCTGCATGGGTCGATTCTTAAAGGAGCTGTGTGCAGGATTCAGTCTCTGGTGATGAGGCTGCAGATTGTTTCCCCTTCCTTTCCAAGTGAGTCAAATGATGTAAAACAAGGACGGCTCTCTAGAGCCAGTATTCAGTCTGTAGAAACATGGCTGCTCATGGAACTCCATGAAGAGGAGCCGCTCCTGTAGATATGAAGGGCTCATTCAGAGCTTGAGGAAACACATGATTCTTAGCTTCAGGTGATTATACTTCAGTGAGAACATGCTATGAATACTGTACTACATTTACTTTCTTCATAAATACCTCTAACTCTACACACTGCGACTTTAAAGGTTTCCCTCTCAGAGCAGTAGATATCAGACTGTATGTGATTATACAATAACATGTTTGCTTTTCAGTTATTGAATCCCTCTAACCATCTATTCTTCTATTCTAGGAAAACAAAATACAAATATGGTGCAGGCACAACAGCGGTTCTGACGGAGAAAGTAGTCCCTGTAAAGCTGGAGGTTGTAGAGGAGACTGTGCAGCGGATGGATACAGCCTGATCCGCGATGCAGTCACACCTTATAACAACACGTTTAGCAGAAAAGTGTCTTTGAGGCTTTTATTGTGTTGCTTGGTCATGCACTTAAAAAATAAAATGCAAGCAGTGAAAATCAGTTAATGAACATTGTCATGGTTTCTATTCTTCACTGTGAGGTGACACATGAAACTGTTTCATGTGTCTCAGATGAAAAAACTATCAAATAAAATAAAAATTCAAATTGAATGAAATTCTATTCCATCCCTGTTACTGTTTATTTTCATATTTTGAAACGATCTACTGAATGTAATATTAATTTAATATTTCAAACCTAAAGCAGTGCATTTATATATACTAACACCCCATCAACCCGACTACAGTAGATACAGTGTATTGTTATAAATATGAATTTAGAACACGCATTGATTGCGTGTTTGAATTCTATTACACTCCATTTACATATTATGCAATTATTTACTGAATGTACTATTAAGATTAAAGCCGTTGTGCTGCAGGCCAAGGGAAAAAACATGGACACAAAAGGGCAGACATGGACCGGGAACTCACAGGCAAGATGACGACAGACGAGCGGAACGTCCAAAACATTCAATGACACCACAAGGGACAAGAGACACACGTGGCTTAAATACACGGGGAAGGTGCAGGTGATGCAGGTGGAAACAATCATGGACACGGCAGAAAACAACAGGGATGACAGGACAAGGCAGGAAGTGAAGTTAAACGAGGAACACCAGAGGCATGAAACTACAAAATAAAAACCCAAATCGTGACAAAATGTCAATACTTCATCAACCTGACTGGAGTAGATACAGTTCAATTTAATATTGCAGCTATATATATTTTCAAGCCATATATATGCGGTAATACTCCATTAACCCGACTACAGTAGATATTGTGTTATGAAAATGAATTTCAAACACCCATTGATGACGTCATTGACTTTTGCTGCTTCTCCAAACCTGATCGCTGCTTCTCGCTTAGTGACTGATGACGACACACACACGGTGCTCTCCTATTGGTCGATGCGAGCTGCGTTGTTTTTATTAACAGTACGATTCTAACCACAGTTTTCTTTTATTTGTTTCTATCAAATCAGGTTATAAGTTATATGATGACCAGCTGAACGTATTCGTGTATACTTGTTGGTTTTATGTAGCTAGCTGGCTCTTTTAGCATTTATTTACAATAAAACAGCTTTTAAACCCTTTCACTTTCGAATTCATCGTTCCTTCCCAGGAAGTTATCCGTGACGCTTCTTCAGAGACTTTCGTCATTTCGTACAACTTAAAGAGCAGAATATAATTACAATATAGTCGAATACATAATGGCTCTTTTCCAAGTATCTGGTTTGAAGTCTTATGCTGAACTCCGTGAGCAGATTCTTCCAGCCAGACAGACGCATCTCTTCGACCGAACCAACCACTACAACTTCGGGACCAAAACGCAGGAATTTGCTGTCCCTCTGGGTGTAGACGTGAGTCTCATTTCACCGAGTTTTGCTACAAAATGAAAAGTCTGCATCGTATCAGGTGATCCTGATGCAACAAGCGTGACGTCTTTTACGCGTCTGTGGTCGCGTTCGCTTCTCCTGCAGCTTCAAATGATGCATTCATCTTACATGTTACTGTGGAATAACACACATAGACACACACACACGGCACCTACACGCGTGATTCCACCCACTGAGATCCTCTTTGCTTCTATTTTAGCCTTCAGGGTTTCTAGGAACCTGCAGCCGTGATGGTGGTGTGAGTATAGACCTGAACCACGGGACGACCACCCTGGCCTTCAAGTTCAGACATGGAGTCATTGTGGCTGTGGACTCCAGAGCCTCAGCAGGCCGTTACTTGGGTAGACACGTTTTTATTTCTCATGCATCATATCACAGATGTGTGGAGCTTTGAAATGTAACACAGAGGAACACGGAACCATACAAAGTAAATGAGGCAACAAGAGAAACTCTGAGCTCACAGAATGTCTTCTTTACACAAATGTGTCCCGCTCTGCAGCGTCCAACGACGTCAACAAGGTGATAGAGATCAACCCCTACCTGCTGGGCACCATGTCGGGCAGCGCTGCAGACTGCCAGTACTGGGAGAGACTCCTGGCCAAAGAATGCAGGTCCGTCTGCAGTGCTTTGAACATCAATCTGTCCATTCTGACATGTAATGCTCTGTGTGTCTGTGTATTGATACTAAAATGTGTTCCATGCAGAGGTGAGTAAAGCTCAAGGCTTAACTGATCACTGACCTCACAAAAAAACTTTAATCAAGTATCCAGAGCAAAAGATAACAACACACAAATGTGTAACGGTGAAATGATGCAGTGGTGATATTTTGGACGGACATGCGTGTAAAATGAAAGGTGACAGGTCGACCCTGGAAACAACCCTGATTGATGTTTCATTTGTTTGGTGACTTGGTCCCTCCAGGCTGTACAGGCTGAGGAGCAACCACAGGATCTCTGTGGCTGCTGCCTCCAAGCTGCTGTGCAACATGATGCTGGGCTACAGAGGCATGGGCCTCTCTATGGGAAGCATGATCTGTGGATGGGACAAAGAGGTGAGCTGTGCCTTTGAGTCTCTGTGCCAAAACAAACCAGAATCCTTTTTCTTCCACTTCCTGTGAAGCAGAGCCTAGAAATAGAAACGTCCTCGCTGCACTAGAGGATTGTGAGGTTGTTTTCTGAGGCAGAATGTTTAACGTGGATGTTTTATGCTCCTGCTGCTTTATTTATATTCAAACTGCCTTCATCATTGTAGAAACTTTACAGTCACTTGTTAACATGTGAAGTAGCTCTAGTTCATCAGGCCCACGTTTAGTTTTGGACCTACGGCATTGAACCGGTTGGCTTTTCTTTGCCGGTTTGCATCCTCAATTTAACAAGTTACTGTGAGGAACTTTTCACTGGATATGATCAAATCAATACTGAATCCTCTGCATGACCTCCATCACTAAACTGCCCAGCAAGTAAACAAAGGTGATCCAAACAGGGAGGAGGGTTGATGCTGTGGAAAAGGTTTGCATGGATTAACACATGTGACATGTGGGGACTGGAAGGGGCTCTCAGGGAGCAGAGCCACCATGGACAGGTCCTATCACACAATGTTAGTGACAGTAAGAAGGAATCACTTACACACAAACAAATATCCACTACATGTCAGTATGACACGTGAATACAGAAACCACCTGCTGGCATGTGCCTCTAAATGCATCCATTAAAGTAGCCCATAATATCTGTAAGGAGGAGAGAGCAGCTCATTTAAACCTTTAAAATATGACCCAAAATGACCATTTACTAAATCTAGTGTTGGTCAAATATCATCAGCAGCTTGTGTTCCGTGACTCAGGAACAGCTGCTGTGTCTGAGATGCTGATTTCCCAGCAGACCATCGGGTGTCTTTGTGTCTCCAGGGTCCTGGTCTGTACTACGTGGACGACCGAGGGACGCGTCTGTCCGGCCGCATGTTCTCCACCGGCTGTGGGAGCAGCTACGCCTACGGCGTGGTGGACAGCGGCTACAGGGAGGACATGGCGGTGGAGGAGGCGTACGAGCTGGGCCGCCGGGGCATCGCTCACGCCACACACAGGGACGCCTACTCTGGAGGGGCGGTCAACAGTGAGTACACGCCGGTTTACATCCACCAGCCAACAACACCCGTCCCACGTTGTCTCCGTCACTTCTCTTTGGTCCAGACTGGTGTCTCCACTATTGGACGGGTTGCCGGGACATTTCAGGACTAATTGTGTCCCTTTGGTGATCATGTGACCTTTCATGTGTCAACATCAAAGGGTCAAAATGTCAACTTGTCCTTTCGTTTACGACCAATTACCTCAAAACTAAGAACATTTGCACGTCATTTTTTGCTCTTTGGAAACATGGAAATTGACGGACTTTCAAGCGAGAATAAAAACATAAATAACAGTGATGATAATTAAATGAAATAACCAAAGGGGAATCCCTCAATCATTATTGATCAGTGAGGTCTGCAGCATTTTGCTCTTTAACTATAAATTAAACTACATCTATTCTTGCATAAACTTTCCACAAAGGCCCTTTAATCCTCTCTGTTCATTATTTTTTTTAACAGCAGTTGGACAACAATTTACCTTTATTTTCACTGCAAATTAAGTATTTCCTCGATTCTGTGTCAAGAGCATTTATGGGGCATTTATGCTTGTAAAATCAGGAAACATTTATTGGCCAAAATATGTCAAACAACTTTGTCTTGGCGGTTACTAGACAGACAAGACAACAGTTTCAACCTAACATGGAAACAGCAACGATCCTCTGTGGTTCCTCAATGTTACAAAATAAATATACTGTAAGTTTCTGTTTTGAAATAAATTGTATAACATTTTGTGTTCAATGATAAAATAGGAAATATAAGAAATATAATAAATAAACCTAATTAAACAAAAACAACCTCATGCTGATGAGTCGATCTAGAAACTGAAACGTGTTTGATGTCGTTCTCGTCTCCGTCTCTACTGAGACCTCACAAGAGATGCATCAGAAATAAGGGAATAGAGTCATGCAATGTGTGTAGTCATGGTCTGTGGCCACTGGAAACCTCTGTGTCCTTGTGTGTGTGTGTGTGTGTGTGTGTGTGTGTGTGTGTGTGTGTGTGTGTGTGTGTGTGTGTGTGCAGTGTACCACATGCAGCAGGACGGCTGGATAAAGGTGTGTAAGGACGACGTATCCGAGTTGATCCACCGCTACAGGAAGGGAATGTTCTGAATGCTCAGCACTCTGAACACGACTGATGATGCGTTTCTTCCCAAAAGATTCTTTGTCCACTTTTCTAATAGTGATTTTGGAAATGATCCCACTGACGTCTCACAGCAGAGAAATGCTGTAGAAACGTTTCTTTCCTTACACATGAACCTGAACTCTACAGAACCAAACTGTCTCTAAGCTGCTGAGCTCATTGTTTGCTGTTTGTTCTTAGTGATGTAATGCAGGTTCTGTGTGTGTTGATCCTCACGTGCTTCTGTGTAGTAGTTTGTTCTTTGTTAACCAGACATGCTGTTAAAATACTTTCACCAAAACAACACACAGTCCCAAATAAAGCCCGTTGCTCAGCTCCCTGCTGTCCTGTAATGATTGACATGAACTCACCATGAGGACAAATGAGTCAGGTGGTCACATGTCGATGACAATGAAGATATTTAGATTAAAGGATTTTTATTCTTTCTTTTTCAGTTTTTCAGTCCTTTTACTGTCAACCACGTTATTTCTTTCAAAAAAATCCTGTTGTCCAAGTAACATAAATCTTTTTTCAAATAAATATTAAAGCTATGAAAAATCATTTTAGATGCATGGTGAGGTGGTGACATCATTTTTGTTTTATTATGGTGTGAAATGTGACTAAAACATACAGAAGTGTCAAATCTTTCCAGAACTAAACCTGTTGGGTGAAATGTTCAAAGCTCTCGTGTTCCTGATAACTGGTGACAGTCTGACTATTAAATACATATTATTATTAAATGAACTGGGTCACATCACTTAAGGCAACTTGTACGTGTATATATTTAGGTTGATTACATATTTATAGTTTAATATATAACAGAACAATGACATCATTGTGAGAACGGCTGTGATGTCATCTGTTTCCATGCAGAACAACAACACATAGCTTTTGATAAATGAAGTATATCGGTCTGTATGAAAAAAGGTTAACCGCCTTAATCTTCACAGGTCTGTGAGGATGTTTCTTTTCTTTCACTTAAGTTCAACTTTAAAGGTCACAGAATTCCAGCAGTAATGAAATAAAGAATATTGTTTACATATAAAATACAGTAGAAAGGCCCTTCAAAGATGTGTTGTTAAAATATAAATGTATAAATGCATTATAGTATTTTATAGTGTAGGTATAACATTATATAGATACATACATCAATAAGAAGGACAGAGTGTATTTAAAGGAGCAACAGAACTGAAGAATCTCCTGACGTTATAAAGTCATCAGTTGCCGGGCAGATTCCAGTGAAACAGGTTTGTAAAGAAGAAAACTGAGGACAAAAAGCAAGAACACACACGATAAACAAACGCAAACAACATGAATCACTTTTATGTCCCATAAGATTTCTTCTTGTATGTGTTTCAACTCTGCTCCTACTTGCTAGTGTTCTTTAATAAATGTCCTGTTACATTATTTATCATTTAGCTGACACTTACATTTTTAACCCATGTCTTTTTTTTTACATCCCGGTGAGTAATTACGGGTTATGTGTCTTGTACTTCCACATGGAGCAGCCGGGGCTCGTTCCGGTGCTCCCGCTCTATACATGCGCCACCGTCGACCCTCAATGCTGTTCAATGATTTTACACACGTGTTGATGAGGACGGTCTTAATCAATGCGTCTCATGGTTTATTGTCTTATGAAAAGTAAAACCCTCTTCAGATATCTGTGAAGAATCACTGCTTTGCCCCTAAAATGTTCACTCTTCTTGCTCTTTTGTTGGACGTCTGCAGGTCAAAGACTCGTCCATTTATCCTCAGAGACAACAGAGAACACTGAATATTCAGATCATTGTAAACTGATCTCAACATGTGCTGATGTGAGTCTTCCATTGATTACAAATGTTATTTTTATCAGCAGCAACTCCCAGCATGCTTTAAACCAGTGAAGTGAAGAACACGACGTTTAGAGTCCAAAGGGAAACAACATGCATGTGATTGTGGCTGCAGTCACAGAGGGGAAGCACATGGAATCACAACAACACACAAACATCTGGAGCATTTATTGAACAGCAGGACAAAGGTACAAAAAGGGGAAATGGAGCAACTTCATTCCACCTTCATCTACAAAACAAGAAGTGATTCAGAGCATCACTGTTCAACTCCCACGAAACCAAGAAGGAAAACATCCCAAATTTAAATAATATGATACTTTAAAAGTGATCAAAAGATGTTATGAACCAATAAACATACTGATTTATTCAGAATACCCTAAATGACAAATTATTATATCTTCACCCTGGTAAATTCATCCGTAAAGAAAAACACAAGCAAACTATTTACACAACCAGGAAATGTCTATATTTTGTGTGTGTGTGTGTGTGTGTGTGTGTGTGTGTGTGTATTTACATGTTTGTTACCAACAATGATTCAACCCAAACAGCAGAAGTATCAAAGAGTAAATATGGTGGATTTGTTTGAGATGAACACACTAGTCTGTGAGCACTTTGATGCTTTCATTGATTTGAACGTCTCCTGAAATAATTATCCTTGTTTTATTTCATTTCAACCTTTTCATTAAAACCAAATTACCCAAATAATTAAATGTGACTATTGATGTTTCCTCACAGTTTCCAGATGTTCACCAACACTGATTCAGACGTTTAAATGAAAGATGAATGAGCCATAAATTGACAGTTTATGGAGAAGAATGTGGAGCATCGCTTGTTGATCCAGAGCAATTTTCACCCATAAACCTAAAGAGAGAAACAAATACATAAAAGAGAAAACTAAATCATTTACCACAAACTACTTTGACTCCATTTTGATAAACATGTGTTAGTGAGTTCCTAGAAGTTAATGTAAGAGCTTTGAATATCAGACTTTATCCGAGGAGCTTGTTAGGAAGTTGCGTGGGTAAAAAAGGCAGGGAAGGTAGGACTCAAAGGCAGAGTTTTTCGGGAAACAAAAAGGGACTTTAATAGTCAAAAACGGTCTTCAAAATCTAACTCCAAAAAAGCAAAATCGTAGTGAGGGAACAGGGAAGAGAAAAACGAGAACAAGGACATGGACATGGGCTTCTAACAATCAACAACGACGCGACCAGTGACAACAGACACAGATGGTTTAAATACACTAGGGAGGTGCAGGTGATTGGAAACAGCTGGAAACAATCATGACATGACAGACAATCACAGGGGACTGACAGGACAAGGCAGGAAGTGACATGACCCAGGGAGAACAGAGGCAAGAAACTTCAAAATAAAACCAGACATGAACCCAAACCGTGACAGAACTCCCCCCTTAAGTGCCAAATTACAGATGGCCCTAACCAGACCAGGAACAGACCAGGAACAGACCAGGGGCGGGAGGGAGGGAAACCAGACTGGTAGGCCGCCCGGGGAGCCTTTGGGGGTCGGCCCGGCGGACGGTCAGTTGGCCGGCTCTGGAGCGCCGACTGCAGCGCACTGAACGTCTCTGGGATGGCCGGCTGGGAAACACGGAACGACTCTGGGGTCGACGGCTGGGGGACAAGGAACACCTCTGGAGTCGGCGACAGCTGCATGGTGTTGGGAACCTCTGGAGTCGCCGCCTGGAGGACGCAGGAAGCCGGAGTCGCCGCCTGGAGAACGCAGGAAGCCGGAGTCGCCGGCTCAGCCCCCGCCATAGCCCCCGCCATAGCCCCCCCCCCTCAAGCGCCGGATCCCAGACGGCCCTCAAATCACCAACGGGAGGGTGGGAGAAGACCGCGGGATGGGAGGGAGGTCGCCTGAGTCGGGAACCGGGGACTGGAGGCGTCGGAGTCACGAGTCTCGGGGCCGGAACTGGCCGAGTCGGGGTCACGAGTCGTGTGGTCGGTAACGGGGGCATGGATCGTGGAAGGCCTTGGGTCGGGAGGCCGGGACGGGACGTCGCTGCGGCCCAGTGCTGGACATTGTGCGCTGCGGCCGAGCATGGAGAGCGTAGGTGGCCTGGAGCCGGACCGCGAGGTCCATTACCCGCTCCCAGTGAGAATCGCCGCTGGACGACCACGAAATGGCCTCCTCCTCTGGAGACGGCGTGGTGGGCGGCGGATGGTGAGAGCGGCGACCCGGACGCCTACTGAGGGCTCCGGAATGGGAGACCGAATAAAACAGGTATCCGGCTGGAGCCCCCGGGAGGACCTTTACCCCATTACGGGCGGCCAGCCGAAGATTGCATGGACCGCCCATAGCCCGACCGGTTCCCCTGAACTCTTCCCGTCATTCTGTCAGGAAGTTGCGTGGGTAGAAAAAGCAGGGAAGGTAGGACTCAAATGCAGAGTTTTTCGGGAAACAAAAATGGACTTTAATAGTCTTCATAATCAAACTCCAAAAAGGCAAAAACGTAGTCAGGGAACAGGGAAGAGGAAACGAGAACAAGGACGTGGACATGGGCTTCTAACAATCAACAACTACAATGAGACAGGGGACTGACAGGACAAGGCAGGAAGTGACATGACTCAGGGAGAACAGAGGCAAGAAAAATAAAACCAGACATGAACCCAAACCGTGACAGAGCTGATGTGAAGCTTTCTGTGTCTTTCTCTTAATAATCTCACGTCTCACGGAACCAAACTGCACCTTTGTTGTAGAAAAAGTCAAAGACTTCTTTACATGAGAAGCTCCTTGTGCTCATACTGAGGGCAGCTTTGTGGAACAGCAGCTGTGAATAGTTCATGTACACGTGGAGCTACTCACTGTGTGCAGGACGCCGACTTCAAGGTTTAGGGTTCAGTTCCTCAGTGACGTCAGAGCCGTCAGTAGAAGAAGAAGAAGAAGAAGAGCGATTGGCTAAAATAAAAAGCAAAGAGTGAAGAGTTTCAGTGTTTAGTGTGAACAGCTTCCTCCCAGCAGATACAATCTCAGTTTTTTAGCCTATTTATTCGACTAAAAGTTAAAATGACTTTCAACAACAGCCTGAAGAAACAACTAATTACGTTTAAGTGTCTCAAGTGCAAAAAAATCACAGAATTGTCTAAAAGTAAAATGTCACTAAAGAATAAATGCAGAATAAAAGCAAATATGGTTTTATAAGTGTGACTGGTGAAAGTTGCTTCAGTGTCTCATTCTGGATAAAAGCATCAACTCAAAGCCTAAAATCAAATGCTCCTCAACACTGTGTCTCTGATCGTCTCTCTCACCGTTCCTCTTTCTGTAAACCTTGAATCCAACCACAGCAGCGATGATGACGACAAGAACAGCCGCAGCGATGATGATGATGATGATGAAGGTGGAGTCAGCAGGCTTCTCTGTGGAGCACAAAACAATCAAAGAGTCTCAAGCTGAACAGATGAAGCAGGTCAGAAGAGAAGAAGATCCACTTATCCAGCAGACCTGAACACACACACCATGACGTCATTTCTTTATGCCGTCTGCACATGATGACTGAGACACATATTCAACCTCCTTCCTGAACTTTGCTCTGTCTGATTCACTGATGGATACATGTATTAATACACGTGTTTAATCATTCTGTCTACTCATCTTTATGACCAGTAGTTGTGTGAATGCAGATTCTACAACGCCTGAATTGTGGTGACACGCTACAATAGTTCAGCACGGACTCAAATAAAGCTCTTACCTGGAATGAGTTTACAAAAGGATGAATAAACTTATTTACAGAGAAATGAACCAAATATTGACACGTTTATATATTAATCTAGACCAGTAAACAGTGTTCATAACTCCGCTGTGTTTAATTCTGATCCGAGTCTTAAAATGACTACAAATAAAAACTAGACTAGAAATGTAAGAAAACAAAACTTCCCAAATCTAAAACACACAAAGTGGACAAAGTGGATGTTTGCTTCCCTCCTTCACCGCTCTCCGGTCTCAGACCTACCCGTGTTGGTCCTGGTCTTGTCCAGTTTGGTGACGATGTCCTCGTCCACACCAGACAGCTGGAACACACAGTCGTACTCTCCAGTCTTCAGCAGGGACGGAGGACAGTTTCAGGTCAACCCTCATCTGGAAGGTCCCGTCGTGGTTGGGGAGGATCTCTCCGAGGTCCACGTCCTCATGGAGCTCCTCTCCATCTTTCCTCCAGAAGAGGGCGGCTCTGTCGGGGTAGAAACCTGTAGCGTGGCAGCTGACTGAGAGGAGGGAGTCTTCTGGAGGAGAGACACCGAGGACGCTCTGGAGACAGAAGAGAGGACAGGTTACATCTTTATTATTATCACTGATATTTAGTGTATTAATATCATTCATCTTTGATGTATTTAAAATGCCTCTTTAACACTCAACTATGTGTATTTAAGTTTACTAAAAGAATGAAATGTCTGTAAAGTTTCATTGATTAAAGAAGGGAGACAAACAGATGAAGAGGGGTGAGACGGATTGAAGGGAGGAGGACAGTGTGTGAGAGAGAGTAAAGAGACAGTGAGACGGACAGAAACACAGCAGAGACAAAGAGGATGGAGGGACAGAGTGGGGACAGGTGTGAGGGGGGAGTGCAGTGAAGGAGAGAAGGAGGTGAGGGGGGAGAAATGTGGGAGACACAGTGGGTCTCTGTGTGTCTCTGACATGTTGCTATGAAACAACAGAAGGTTTATGAGCATCGTGTCCATGGAAGGACATCAGGTCATGTGATCATACCGGTTCTCATCAGAGATGTCCTCCCGTAGATCAAGTGCTTCTTCAGCCCCTCAGGAAACACATGAGTCAGGAAGTTCTTGTACCCTGCTATCAAAGCTCTGTTATGATCCCACTTCTGTTTGGTGAGGACAGCCTCCTGTTTTGGAGCGATCCATTGCTCTGTCTGCAGGTCAAATGATATGAAGTCTTCTCCATCATAACCATCCTGATCATAACCTTTGACCTCATTGGTCTCATCATCCCATTCACAGCCGATCATCCTCTGGTAAATGTGGACACCTGAGAGAGAGAGAGAGAGAGAGAGGAGAAAACTTTGCCAATGTGTTAAAAAGTCACAGTCTCCTTGTTTTGTTTAAAAAAAAACAAAATTACATTTCATGTAGGGGTGTAACGATTCATTTTAACAACGATTTGATTTGAATCACGATTCATGGTTGCCGATTCGATTCATGGACAATCTGGGTTAATTTAAAATGATTTGATTCGATTCAGTGACTTGAAATCGGTTCAGTAACGTTACTGGACAGTGAAGGCAAAGTTTCTGAGATCTCTGTTGTTTCTTGTAAGGAAATTAAATTAATTATGGATATTATAAACAAGCAAACAACAATTAATGGCAAATGTATTAACCTTTTATTTGAATCAAGTGCCATTTTCAATGTAAACATTACACAATAATTACACAATGTTTGGATCAATTCACAGAACCCCGGATTTTCAACCACATTGTAGGGTCGCACGTCTTTACAGATAAACTTGTTACTGTGATGTTGAGTTTGGTGCTGGAGGCCTGAGGTGTCTGCAGAGCTGCAGTTACCTGCTGCTGCTGCAGCGGTGACGCTGCTAGAGGTCCTGACTGTCGGCGTTGTTTAATCCCACGGCGCCTTAGTAGATGACTGGAAAGATTCGTCGTGTTTCCGTGTTTTTTTATTTGGCTTCTACATATTCTACAAACACCCGCGACCCGACCCCGGATAAGCGGTTGAAGATGGATGGATGGATATTCTACAAACAGCGACCGACTTATTTAGAACACCTCCGTGTGTGCAGTTTCCAAGTATAGATGCAATCGATTATGTACCATTTCAATCGATTTGTAATTGATATATGTCGTCCGGAATGCCGATTTGTGGAGCACAGATCGATTCAGTTGGATCGCAGGAATATAAAATCGATTAATCGATTCAGTGAATGAATCGTTACACCCCTAATTTCATGCCATAAAAAAAAAAACACCAATTCATTTTTTCCACTGATCACACAACATTATTAAAACACCAACGTTGTTTTAAGTGTCTACGTCTCCAATGTGTTTATAAAAACAGAACTCTAGCCAGAGCCTGGCCCTGATGTTCACCAGCCACACTGCTCTGGCCTCCTGCCCCTGTCTGTTTTTTTACTGGAGGCGACAGCACCATGTAAAATTCTCCACTGGAGGTCGGCAGTCCGTTTCTTGAGGGGAGGTTTGTATAAAATCCTCCACTGTGGGCCCGGTCCATTTTGTCCCAGTCTGTGGGACCACACAGTGGGGAGCCTGTCGCACAGTCCGGACCGGTTTATGCCCTTCACACAGTTAAAATACAGAGTCTTCTTGTCTGCTTCGTGCAATGTCAGCGCTTCGGGGCGTGTTGTGGCGAGCAGGGGGCCGGTGAGTTCCGCTAGTCCTGGGCTCAGGTAGATCTCGGGGAAGGGGTCTGCAGGGTCCGGCTCCACTTCTTTCTGGCTGTAGTCTGTGAGGAGGCTCCTTTCCTCCTCAGTCAGCCTCTGGTTCCACAGCTCCAGGAGCCTCCTCGCCATCCAGACGGAGTGCAGCCCCAGCGGAGAGCCCAGGGCCGGGGCGTCGCTCAGTGTCGGCCCCACTGCGTCCACCAGCTGCTGCAGGCACAGGACTCGTGCTTTCAGCAGCGCCCCCATCAGGCCTGGGGTACCACTGCTGCTGATGTCCAGCCTTGCTCTGTAGATCAAAGGTTCTCTCAACAACCAGTACAGAGAGAAAGACTGTGGGCACCTTTTATGATTAAAAAGGGCCCAAGACTTAAAAACACCCTGATAAAACGGAGGTAGCCCATTTACATTTAAAAATTTTGAATCAATTAAAAACAGAGCAGGATCCATTCTCGGATTGTTTGCACTTCTGAAAATGCAGCTGGCCACGTCCCTCCATACTAAAAACTCCGGACCTGTGAGATGTTTCTGTAAAAACTGGAGTCTAAAAGTGGTCGTCCGGCTGGCCAGGTGGACGAGGCCCTGTCCCCCCTCCTCTCTGGCTAAAAACAGCACCCCTTGTGGCACCCAGTGTAGACCCCCCCAAAAGAAATCCACCATTTTCTTCTGTAAGTTGGCAAGGAAACCTGAGGGAGGGTCTAGGCAGGTGAGACGGTGCCACAGCTGGGATGCAATCAGGTTGTTTAAAACCAAAACTCTACCTTTAAAAGACATTTGAGGGAGCAGCCATTTCCATTTGGAAAGTTTCCCCTCTATCTTCTCTTTGACGCCCTCCCAGTTCTTCTGGACGATGCTCTCTTGTCCTAGATAAATCCCCAGATATTTAAAACCATCTTTCCTCCACACTAGGCTTTGGGGAAGAACTGGGAGGCCGCCACGCCATTCACCGACAGCGAGGGCTTCACTTTTTTTCCAGTTCACCCTCGCTGCCGATGCCTTACTAAAACTTTTCACAATGTTATTTAAAAGGTCCTCATGCGCGAGGCCGGCTTAACGCTGCCGTGCCCGACCTTCTCCCCCACAGCCCGATGTCCTCCACGCTGCACGAGAAGCCAGCGACGATATTAATGCCGTGCTTCCTCGTGAGCTGGGAGAACGTGTCTCCATTTACCATGACGTCTAGAGACGCCGACCAGCGAGACACCGGCAGGAGAGAAGAAAACCCAAAGAAAAAAAAACGACTAACCCCACAACTAAAGTGAAAAACAACCACTAAACCATATTAAATTAATATATAATAACCCTAACCCTAAGGGAAAAAAACAAAGAGAGAAAACTGCTCACTCAGCGACGCTCACACACACCCGTGCACCGAGAGAGAGAGAGCAAAAGAAGAGAGAACATGTTGAAATATTTGCTTGATAAAAGTCAGTGAGTCATCATCTGATTAACTAATTGATTCAATGTTTCAACACTAAATATTCTGAATGTTTGTTATAAACTCCAGATTTTTGGATCCCTGAGCTCAAGTAAAGCTCATCTAATCTAAGCTGGAGTTCTAATCAGGATGAGAGGAAATCTTCTTCATCCTGAACAACACGGAAAAGTATTCATTGTGTTTATATACTTATATTTAGGAACTGGAAAATGTTTCAGTCAAGAAAAGATCTCAGACTGTTTAATCTGTGTGTGTGTGTGTGTGTGTGTGTGTGTGTGTAATAACATAAAGGATGCAAATACAAACAAAAAGTGTGAAATATAAAACAAACCTCCAGTTTGGTTGAAGCTTTGTTTTGCTATTTCAATGTCCTGCTAGGTGTCCATATTGATCTCAGTGTTCCTCTTCCAGTACTGAGGATCGTCCTCTGTGACTCTGCTCATCCAGTCCTGTCTGGGTTCTGTTCTCCTGGTGTCACTGTCATAGTGAACAAACTCAACTTCATCCAGCAGCCCAACAACCACAAACTCTGGGAAGTTTGGGAGTCCAGAGGACGCAGTGAGGAAAAACTTCAGCGAGTGAGTCACTGGAACCAAATAGGAATCATTATCAGTTCTGATGTCACACTTTAATTAATCAATAATGATGTTGTTTTCCTGGACATCGAATTAAAAAGAAACACAGAACATCCAAGACACCTTGATAACATCTGTTGTGTTTAACAACTCAACAATATATAGTTCCTGGTGCCCAGCCTGTTCTCTCTCTCTCTACCAGCACCATTTGAATTTAGTCTTTGTTAGAGTATGCATTTTGTTTAAGTACACTTCTTAACACCTACACTTCTTATATTCATCCATGCATTTCCATTACACCCCTCATATGCCTACTTTTACACTTCACCAGTTTGTTTTCAGTTGTATATTCACACTTTGTTAGTTCTCGAATAAAACCTTTGTTATTTCTTTAAGTCAACGTGTGGACTTGTTTGTCACTTTCCATGAGCCGGGTTGTGACAAATGGGGGCTCGTCCAGATCGTGCCTTGGTTTTTTTGGGGTTAGTTTTGTTGGCCATTTGGTTGGCGTTTTTGCTTAATGGCTCTTTGTGTGTGGCTGGTCAGCCACCATTTTGTTTACGCTAATCGTAGCCTTGGCTATTTTGGTGTTCTCCTAGTCCGGTAGTAGTTAAGCGCAATTTGGTGACTCTCTGGTGGGTCTTGTGGTTTCTTTACTTCGGGTAAAGGTTTGTATGGCTTTTGGCCATTTGTGTGGGCTATTGTGTATTGGGAGTTACATGTTGACCTTTGTGATTGTGTTAAGTTACAATTTTTTTTGGTACATTTAGCTTTTATGCTATTGGTTTGGTTACTTGTGTAAATTACGTTTGGTTGGTGCATTGGTGGAGAGAGGTTTGCAAGGTCTCTTTTCCAGTTCTGGCTAGAGACAGTCCTGTTTCCTGTTGGGTTATCTGGTGATGAAAGTACGTTGTCTTTTTAGTGTATGAGTGTGTTTTCCCACTACCAGTCTTCTCCCCTGTTGTCAGGGGTGTGTGGGAGGCAGGACTCAAATGAAGAGTTTAAAGCAAAAAGACTTTAATAGTCATAAACTCCAACACAAAAGGGCCAAGGGGCAAAAACGCATACAGGTACCGGGGGGAAAAGGGCAGGCAGGACTGAGAGACATCCAGGACTTTCGACAATGACGCGACAAGGGACACAAGAGACACACGGCTTAAATACACTAGGGAGGTGCAGGTGATTGGACACAGGTGGAAACGATCAGACAATCACAGGGGATAACAGGACAAGGCAGGAAGTGAAGTTACCCGGGGACACGGGTGGCAGAAAACTACAAAATAAGACAGGACGTGAACCACACCGTGACCCCTGTTAGGCATAGCGGCGTGTTGCCATTGGGGGCATGTTGTGCTAGTTTGTTATTTTTGTGTGGTGATAGCGGGTAGAGCAGTTGTCTCAGGTGCACATCCGTGGTTCAGGGTTGGTCACCAGCTAGCTGGGTCCTACTTTGTGCTAGCGGGCTTCAGTGCATAAGTACCCACCGCAAAGCCACTGAAGACTAGGGTTGAGTTAACCATAGGATTTGGGGAATATTGGGAAATACACTGCTTGTACACTGTTGAGTCGACTGTATCTTTGTTTGTAGTTAAGGTGCGCAACAGTACAATTTGTAACTATTTCTTAGGTGTAGCATCATGGCATCTATTGATGATTTTGTTAAGGCTCCTTTTGAAGAATTGCTTCTGAAATTCACAAAGGAACAGCTATTGAAGTTGAGTGACTATTACCATGTTGAGATTAGTGACAAACGTCTCAAGGATACTGTAAGATCTATTTTGGGTTAGGGTTAGGGTTTCGGCAGGCGTTTTGAAGGCCGGGTTAAGGGACCCTAGTCCTGTAGTGGCGGTAACACCAGTTCTGCCTAGCACTGGTCTGACATTTGAGCAACAAAGAGTTGTTATTGTTACAATTCGATCACAATAAATTGAAACAGCAAAGAGAACTTGATTTGGAGAGGTTGAAGCAGGATACTGAGCAAGCCAAAATACGGTTACAACATCAGCGATTAGAACTTGTTAGAGAAGGCAAGCTTTCTGGTGATTGCTCCTTTGAGCGTGACGATCCAGGTTCCCTAGGGGTGGGAATCTCTTGGCACCTCACGATTCAATTCAATTCCGATTCAGAGGTCAACGATTCGATTCCAAACCGCTTATCGATTCTAAACTGATAAAACGATTATCGATGCATCTCGATTTTCTACATTTTCTCAAATCTGAGTTTGCTATTCAGAGGTTGCTAATCACTTCTTACTGTATTTGATAATTAAATAAATTCTTCTCCTTCTCTAATTTTTTATAAGAAAAAAAAAATATTTGCCATAAATATGATTTTCTATCAACAATGCAAGAACCAATGCAGCTTGCATTTGGAAGTAGCCTTTGTTAAAAAAATATTAAAAACAGATTAATTTTTCTTTTAAATGAAGAAAAAGCTGCTCTTAGTCTCAGACCGGTCCGTATTTGTAAAATACCGGAAAAAAAGTCCAAATCTGTGAATATCTTGCCAACTTTCAATACGGTTCGACTTTTTGGAAAATCGAAATAATGAGGTAAGATATGCGCAGGCTCCTCCATAGTTCGGTAAAGTTATTAGATATTCCGATTCAGACTGACGGACCGGTCTGCGAGCTGGACGCATTGCTCTTAATGTGCCGGTAATGATGGTAAATGATGGTTATAGCTGGTTGTCATCTACGGTCCACTACGATTACCGAAGGGGAGTGTTTGTTTTTTGACAACGTTTTATCTCATAATTTCGACTTTTTATCACCTTACATTAGTGCGGCAATGGGCTTCTATGCATCACTCCAGCCAATCCAAAGACGCGGTTTGTAACCAATCAGAGGTAGAGATCATGGTGACTGGCTCCGCCCCCATACTGTCAGCAAGAAAAACAGCGAGTGCGTAGAAAACACCTTTGAGTGCGAGCAGAGACTAAAGGCCGGCGCATGCTTCTGCGTTTGCGTCTGCGTTGTTGGGTCGACGCACTCGTTTTAATTCATGGTTCTGCGTGTGTTGCAGAGCAATTCACCACCAGAACAACAGGCGGAGTGACGTGTTTTGTAGAAGACGACCCAGAGAGTCACGTCTATTCATTTATTTATTCATTTATCATAGACTTTATTGCCCCGTGCATCGCCACTGCTGCTTTTCATCACGGACACATCTGTCCCGTATTTTCCTCCACAACTTTGTGCACCTGTCGACCGGCAAACCGGCGTTTGCGGAGATCTCCCTCCATGAATCCAACCCGCTTCTACAACCCACCCAATGACGGCTTGTATAAGCGCTCATATTTACGCATTTCTTCCGACAGAAGTTCTTAAATCTGATCCGTTCTCTCGTAAACATTCTTCGTTTTAATAATGGCGGTATCGGGCTATGAAAGCGGAAAGTTAGCGGACCAATCGCAGCCTAGTGCGCTGCGGGAGGCTTGTGTTGCTTGCGTCTATGGCGCTCTGAAAACGCAGGAGCATAAACTAGGCTTAACCTCGCGAGTGAGGATGTTCACGTTCCGCGAGCGAGCAAATATCTCGCGCGAGACAGACTTTTTTTTTTTTTTTAATTCCGATTATTAACTTTTCTGAATCGAGAACGAATCGTTCTAGAGAGAAATCGAAGAATCAATTTTTCCCCCACCCCTAATTGGGACGCTCGTCTTTTGGTCCACCTTCACATTTTGATGTTTCACGTAATCTCCGGTTGTTGTCCAAGTTTACAGAAAAATATCTTGATCTGTTTTTTTACCTTTTTGAACGTGTAGCACACTCTCGCGCTTGGCCTGATGCAGATCGCACGTTGATGCTTCAATGCGTTTTTACTGGAAAAGCACAAGAGGCTTATTCCTCTCTTAGTGCTATCGATAACACTGATTATGTAAAGGTTAACACTGATTATGTAAAGGTTAAGACTGCCGTCTTACAGGCATATGTACTGGTCCCTGAAGCGTATCGGCAGCGTTTTAGGACGTTGAAAAGGGGAGATAAACTGTCCCATGTTTTCACGTTCTGGGGGGTCCCTTATGAGAGATTGGAGGCAGAGGAACAGTTCAAGTTGTTATCAATCAGCAAATTCTGCGGGTTCTGGAAACGACCAGTCTCCTTCTAAATTTGAACGTGTTTCACGTAGACCAAACGAAGCAAGTGAAGTCTGTAATTATTGTCAGGGAAAGTGACACTGGAAGAACGAATGTCCCTTTCCCTGACGCTCAGAAGTTTTCGAAGCGTTTTGCACTAGCTGGGTCGGTTTCTCATGTTCGTCCTGTTGCACAGGGTGAAAAACTGGCCCCACCAATCGTTCCTAATTATTCGCCATTCATCACAAGTGGGTATGTTTCCGTATTGGGAAGTGGGGTGCAGGTACCTATAAAGATCCTGCGAGACACTGGTGCCTCTGAATTGTTTGTATTGGAATATGTTCTGCCTTTCTCTTCGGAGACTGATACAGAAACCAGTGTCCTAATTCAAGGGATGGGTTTGACTACGTTGTCTGTTCCCCTGCACAAAGTGGAACTTATTTCTGACTTGGTGCAAGGTGAGGTTACCCTTGGTGTGCGTCCCTTTTTGCCTGTTGATGGTGTGCATGTGCTTTTGGGTAACAACTTAGCCGGTAGCCGTGTCTGGCGTGATGTACCTCAACTGGTGGTTTCAAATTCTCTATCCTGTGTAGAAGCAAATAATGAAAGCATACAGAGCTACCCTGAGGTATTCTCTGCATGCGCCGTGACTCGTGCTATGAGCTGAAAGAGTTATATGACCAAGTACTTCCTGTTGAGGACGTTCGGAGTGCCGCCCACTATCAAAATGGGTTGTTGGTGAGGAAATGGCTGCCTCACAGCCAAAGTTTTGTAGGTGACACTATTGTTCAGATTGTGATTCCTTCTAAACTTAGGGATCTAGTGATGAATACATCACATGATGTTTCTGGTGTCAAGAAGACATATGACCGTATTTTGTGTCATTTCTATTGGCCTCGTTTGAAGAAGGATATTTTGGCTTACATCAAAACCTGCCATGTTTGTCAGTTGACGGGGAAGCCTAATCAGGGTTTAAGGCCAGTTCAACTGCAACCTATTCCTGTTATAGGCCATCCTTTTGAGCATCTGATTATTGATTGTGTTGGACCGTTGCCCCGTTCTAAAGCTGGTAGCACCTATATGTTTACTGTGATGTGTCAAGTTACAAGATACCCTGCAGCCTATCCACTTCGCAACATCATTACAAATTCTGTTGTGAAAGCTCTGTCACAGTTTCTTAGTTTTTGGGATACCTAAGGTGATCCAGAGCGATCAGGGTTCCAACTTTACGTTGCATATGTTTGCACAGGTTTTGACACAACTTCGGATAAAACATAACCAAGCTAGTGAGTATCATGCGCAAAGTCAAGGCGCTCTGGAGCGTTTCCATCAGACCTTAAGATCACTGCTATGTCCCTACTGCACTGAATTGGACCGTGATTGGGAAAAGGGACTACCATGGTTGCTACTTGAAGCTAGAGAGGAATCACAGGAAAGCACTGGGTTCAATCCTAATGACCTTGTTTTTGGTCACACGGTGCGTGGTCCTCTGGCCGTATTACAGGAGGATTGGAAGGTGGTGGAGGCCCCTTCAAGTTTGTTAAAATATGTTAGCGATTTCCGACACCGATTGCACGTAGCATGTGAGATGGCTCACATGAGAAACTGGCGTCCTCCCAGGTGACCGGCGTTGGTTGTTTGACTGGCGAGTGGAGCCACGTTACTTCAGCCCAGATGATCAGGTGCTGGTTGCTACCTGTTCAACAGCTGTGAGCTGAATTATTCAGTAGGGGAGAAGGAAGCCCTTGCCCTTGTATAGTGTCTTGGGATGCCATATTTGTTTAGTCTTTGGTTGTTTGTCTGTACAGTTTTTTCTTTGTTCTTCCTCTTGTTCCGGTTTCTGCTCTCCTGTTGCTTTGTCTCCATGTCTTTCTCTTAAATTGTTGCTTTCAGGTACCGTTGTTGCTGAGAGTGGATGGAGTCAGGCGATTTGGTGGAGTCAGTGGCATGGGCACAGGTTGGGAAGCTTTTGGTCTGTACAGTTTTTTAAGTTTATTTGTGTTTTTGGGTCCCACTTTTAATAGGGGGGGATGTTACGACCCTCTGGCCCCCCTGTCTCCTCTGTATATGTTCTTGTTTGCAGATTGAAGATGGGTGGAGCCGAAGGAGACCCGTTAAGGTGACAGGTTGCACCTGTGGGTGGAGCTAGCCAGGTGTTAAAGTTCCTGGTGCCCAGCCTTTTCTGTCTCTCTACCAGCACCATTTTGATTTAGTCTTTGTTAGAGTATACGTTTTGTTTAAGTACACCTCGTAACACCTACACTTCTTATATTCATGCATTTCCATTACACCCCTCATATGCCTACTTTCACACTTCACCAGTTTATTTTCCGTTGTATATTCACACTTTGTTAGTTCCCGAATAAAACCTTTGTTATTTCTTTAAGTCAACGTGTGGACTCCCTTGTTTGTCACTTTCCATGAGCTTTTAAAACCAGATTTTTCTTGTGAGGTACATTACCTGCTCTCCGAATACCGACTACTGCATTAATCCCATAAGGAGGTTTTGTCTCAGTAGTCAAGTGCGTTGTTTTAGGTCAGACAACAGCACGAATCTAGCTGGATCAGAGCGAGCGTCAAAAGAGGCCTTAGCTACCATGGACCATAGCAGGATTTATATCACTCCTGCAGGAGTATTGATGGACTTTCAACCCAGATGCTGCATTCCACCATTGCAGCGTTTGGGAGCGACTTATTAGAATGGTCAGGAAAATAATGTTTTCTGTGCTTCAAAAACAATTACCTGGAAGCTCTCACTCAGTGCCTCTAGTTCAGTACCTGTCAGACCTGTTCTGGAAACGATTGACAAGGAAGTACGTGCCGCTACTGCAGGTACGACAAAGGTGGACAAAGCCACAAAGAAGTTTCGTATCATACGACATTGTCATTGTCATGGATCCAACTGCTCCTTGTGAGTTATGGAAATGAACACCACGACAGGACAGTTGGAGCGGCCTATATCAAAGATTGTTCTGCTTCAAGAAGCAGTGTAAAGGTCAGGACCAAACCTTGGGTCACGTGTTGGTAACACCTGACGAAGAAAGAGGGACATTTTATATATAATAATTTTAAATAAATATATATATATATATCTGTGGTGGAGGGGCGTGGTTAGCTCAGCTGCAGGGGGGAGAGCGGGGGAGTGGTTCAGGGGACGGTGCTGGTAGGTGAAGAGTAAGCAGGTGTGAGGAATCTGCACTAATTGCCTTCTTCAAAAGCAGTGAGCAGGATCCAGGTTGGGGGGAAGAACGTGAGCCGAGCAGAGCTGAGCGGAGCACGGGAGCAGCACGCGAGGGCTGAGCGAAGCTGGACAGAGCGGAGCCGAAAAGCGAACAACGGGCTTATTCCTGCTCACTGCCATTCCCCTGGACAATAAAACTGGTTACTCCCATCCGTGTGTCCGTGCGTCTGTACAGAACCCATCGGTGGTAGCGCTAGCACGGCTACAGTGGCGCCTGGCCAGGGATGGACGCAAACGACCACGGAGAGGGCCTGATGGAGCCGGCGGTCGCGCTCGGACGGATGCTGGGGGAGATCGCCGCGATGCAGCGCGAGCAGGCCGAGGCCAACCGGCACGTCCTGGGGGCGCTGCAGGCTGCTGCAGACCGCAGACCCAGGTATTGAACAAGTGGCAGCCCGACCGGTCGCTTCCCCCGACGGTGCCGGGTCCTCGGCGTATGCGGCGTGGTGGTGCACAAAATGACCCTCGGAGGACGACGTACAGTCATATCTGGAGATGTTCGAGGCGATGGCGGGGCGTGTGGCTGGCCGGCGGACGAGTGGGCGATCCGCCTCCCTGCCGCTCCTAACCGGGAGGCGCAGACAGCGGCCCTGGGCCTGCCACCCGGTCCCAGGCATGTCTACGCCAGCGTGAGGAAGGCCATCATGGACCGACTGGGGCTCTCCCGAGGACCATAGGAGGCGGTTCCGAGAGGCGAGGCTGGGGCCGGGGGACCGCCCGTTCGCATTCCCCAGCGACTCGCAGACGCGGCCAACAGGTGGCTGCAGCCGGAGGGCGGGAGGCGCCGGCGGTGGTGGAGAAGGTGGTGACAGAACAGTTCCTGGAGGGTCTTCCGCGCGGACGGCTGCCTGGGTCCGCTACCACCGGCCGGCGATGCTGGAGGCCGCCCGTGACCCTCGCCGAGACCACCTGGCGGTGCACCCGGGGCCGTGGGGAGGCGGTCGGCCGACCGCATCGGCGCAGCCCGTTCCGCGCCACGACGGAGTTCCCCGCTTCCTGTTGCGACTCGGCCCCCTCCGTCCCCAGCGCCCCAGCCCTCAACGGGGTACTGATCCACCCGGCCTGGCCGGCACCTCCCTGACCTACAGAGGGCTCCTCAACCGCCAGGGCAGGAGTGTTGAGGTGCGGCAGCCAGCGGACACTACCGGGCGGGAGTGCCCACGGAGGTGGGCCAAACGGTGCGGGTTGCCGGGCCTCCAGCACCTCCCCGGTCTGGGAGCGGCGTACAGCGTTCGGTAAGGATCCAGGGGGTATACATCAGGCGATGGTGGACTCTGGCTGCACGCAGTCCATGATCCACCAGAGACTGGTTCGACCCGGGGCATTGGTGGAGGCATCCCGGGTGAGTATTAAGTGTGTGCATGGGGATATTCACGACTATCCAGTGGTGCCGATAGAGATTAGGTTTGGGGGTAAAAAGCATAGAGTAAGGGTCGCGGTTAGCTCCCGCCTGACGCACCCCCTGATTTTGGGGACAGACTGGTCGGGGTTTCATGGTTAGCCAGTCATCGGGCCATTTCACGACGGTAGGGACACGCGGGTATCGCTTTGTGTTGGTTCTGGTGGATTACGCAACCCGATATCCCGAGGCAGTGCCGTTGCGCAGCATCTCCGCCAAGAATGTTGCGCAGGCGCTGTTTCAGGTCATCTCCAGTCGGAATCGAAAGAGATTCTGACGGACCAGGGCACCTCGTTCATGTCACGCACACTACGAGAACTGTACGAATTGTTGGGGGTTAAGTCCGTTCGGACCAGTGTGTACCATCCCCAGACTGACGGCCTGGTGGAGCGGCTGAACAAGACACTGAAATCCATGATTCGTAAGTTTATTCACGACGATGAACGTAATTGGGATAAATGGCTTGACCCTCTGTTGTTTGCAGTACGGGAGGTCCCCCAGGCCTCCACGGAATTTTCTCCCTTCGAGCTGCTGTTCGGCAGGAGACCACGGGGGGTGCTCGACCTGCTTAAGGAACACTGGGAGGAGGGTCCGAGCCCCGGTAAGAACGAGATTCAGTACGTCCTGGACCTGCGAGCCAAACTCCACACACTGGGTGAGTTGTCACGTGAGAATTTGCTCCAGGCCCAGGATCGTCAACAGCGGCTGTACAACAGAGGGGCCAAGCTGAGACAATTCACACCGGGAGAGAAAGTGCTTGTATTACTTCCTTCTTCCAGCTCAAAACTACTCGCCAAGTGGCAAGGGCCCTTTGTGGTCACACGGGCGGGTAGGGGACGTCGACTACGAGGTGGTGCGATCTGACAGGGGGAGCCACGCAGATCTACCACCTCAACCTCCTTAAAGCATGGAGAGAGACTGAGTCCGTGTCCCTGGTGTCTGCAGTAGCAGAGAGCGAGGAGCTGGGGCCCAGAAGTCCCAAAGTCCACCGATCCCACCCGGCTCCCGTCCGGCGCCAGTCTCTCTGCAGCCCAGCAAGCGGACATAGCCCGGTTGCAAGATCAATTTAATGATGTGTTCTCCTCCCGGCCAGGTCGCACCCGACCTCATAGTGCATCACATTGAGACGTCCCCGGGCGTGACAGTGCGGGCCTTTGGCCCTACAGGCTTCCTGAACACAAGAAGAAAATGGTTCAGCGAGAATTGGCCGCTATGCTGGAGATGGGGTAATAGAAGAGTCAACAGCGCCTGGTGCAGCCCCATCGTTCTTGTCACCAAGAAGGATGGCTCAATAAGGTTCTGTGTGGGATTATCGCAAGGTGAATGCGGTCTCACGGTTTGGCGCTTACCCGATGCCCCGGTCGACGAACTCCTGGACCGATTGGGCACCGCGCAGTTTTACGACACTGGATTTGACCAAGGGCTACTGGCAGATTCCCTTGTCACCAGAGTCAGGCAAAAGTCGGCGTTCTCGTTTGGATTGTACCAATTCACCACTTCCCGCCGGGCTGTTCGGCGCCCGGCCACCTTCCAGCGCCTCATGGACCGGGTGCTGCGTCCGCACGCTGCGTATGCTGCCGCCTACCTGGATGACGTCATCATCCACAGCACCACGTGGGCGGAGCATGTGGCGGGTGGGCGCGGTGCTGGAGTCCCTGAGCAGGCCGGGCTCACCGCCAACCCGGGGAAGTGTGCAGTTGGACGGAGGAGAGTATGGTATCTGGGGTACCACTTGGGCGGCGGGCGGGTGCGCCCGCAGGTGGACAACACCGCAGCCATTGCAGCCTGCCCACGGCCCAAGACGAAAAAAGAGGTGAGGCGGTTTTTGGGGCTGGAAGGTTACTACAGGAGGTTCATCCCGGGCTTTGCGGAGCTGACCAGCCCCTTAACTGACCTGACCCGGAAAGGTGCCTCAGATCCGGTCCAGTGGACGGAGCGGTGCCAGTGGGCGGTTGAGGGGGGTGAAACGAGCCCTCTGTGGGGGACCATTGCTCCATACACCTGACTTCTCTCTCCCTTTTGTCTTGCAGACTGATGCGTCGAACAGAGGGCTGGGGGCCGTTTGTCCCAGCAGGTGCAGGGGTGGACCGCCGGTCCTCTACATCAGCCGAAGCTGTCGGAAAGAGAGGCCAGGTACAGCACGGTTGAAAAAGAGTGCCTGGCCATCCGGTGGGCGGTCGACTCCCTGCGGTTATTACCTCCTGGGGCGCCAGTTCACTCTCTGTTCGGACCACGCCCCACTGCAGTGGCTCCACCGCATGAAGGATGCCAACGCCCGGATCACTCGGTGGTATCTGGCTCTACAGCCTTTAACTTCAAGGTGATCCATAGGCCGGGGGCGCAGATGGTCGTGGCGGACTTCCTTTCCCGCCCTCAGGAGGGAGGGGGGTCGGTTCGGCCGGATGGCTCCCGGCCTAAGTCGGGCGGTGATGGTATGGTGGAGGCGTGGTTAGCTCAGCTGCAGGGGAGAGCGGGGGAGTGGTTCAGGGGACGGTGCTGGTAGGTGAAGAGTAGCAGGTGTGAATGAATCTGCACTGATTGCCTTCTTCAAAAGCAGTGAGCAGGATCCAGGTCGGGGGAAGAACGTGAGCGAGCAGAGCTGGGCGGAGCACAGGAGCAGCAAACGCGAGGCTGAGCGGAGCTGGACAGAGCGGAGCCGAAAACGCGAACAACGGGCTCATTCCAGCTCACTGCCATTCCCTTTTGGACAATAAAACTGGTTTTACTCCCATCCAGTGTGTCCGTGCGTGTACAGAACCCATCGGTGTAGCGCTAAGAATGCTACAATATCCTCCGCATGGTTTTATAAATGAGGCCCCTGATGAGGCCGTTGGGTGTTTTCGTTTTGGTGTCTAATGTGTGACACATAGTTCTGCCATGTTGTGCATATTTTGGCAAACACAGCGGATCTCTGCCTGAAGATTCTTGCCCTCCTCGCTTTGCCACATTCCTCTGGAGTCAATGCGACAATTCATACCCTTAAAAGTTCATTACTTCCTTCTTCCAACTCCAAACTCCTGGCTAAGTGGCAAAGGCCATTTGAGGTCACACAGCAGGTGGGGATGTCGACTATGAGGTGGTGCGGTTTGACCCGGGGCGGAGCCACGCAAATATACCACCTAAACCTCCTGAAAGCCTGGAGGAGGCAGAGTCTGTTGCTCTGGTGCCTGCGGTATCAGAAAGACAGAGCTAGGGCCGGAGGTGCAAAGCTCCCGTACGAGGCCCGTCTCTGAGGACCAGAGAACACACATTGCCCAATGTGTTCTCCCCCTGCCGGACCGATCGAATAGTTCACTGAATTGGGCCCAACACAAAAAAAGAGGTGGGCTTTTCCTTTACTCTGCCGACCGACATCGGACAGGGGCCGTTTGTCCCAGGAGGTGGGGAAGTCGACCCGCCCCTACTTATACATCAGCCGGAAGCTGTCCAAAAGCGAGGCCAGGTACAGCAGGGTGGCGGTGGACTGCGGTACTACCTCCTGGGCGATTTCACCCTCTAGCGCCTGGACCACGCCCATCCAATGGCTCCACATTTAGGAAGGATACCAACGGATCACTCGGTGGCATCTGGCTCTACAACCTTGTAACTTCAAGGTACCGTAGGCTGGGGCCGGGGTATGTGGTGGCGGGGCGTGGATTTTGCCTCGTCTGCAGAGGGGAGAGAGAGAGGGGAGTGGCTCAGTGAAACGGTGCCAGGTGGAGGCGATTGGCCTCAGCTGAGCTGAATGTTGATTGATTGTGTTTGTCTTGTTGGCCCCAAAAACGCAGTAAGGCGTCGGGACGAAGGGAGCGCAAAACGAGCGAGCTAGACGCGGGAAGCTCTTTGTTTTGAGCGTA
>BMAF01002854.1:0-42800 GCA_014132575.2 Gasterosteus nipponicus | reverse complement strand
TGCCTTAAGTGATGTGACCCAGTTTATTTAATAATAATATGTATTTAATAGTCAGACCGTCACCAGTTATCAGGAACACGAGAGCTTTGAACATTTCACCCAACAGGTTTAGTTCTGGAAAGATTTGACACTTCTGTATGTTTTAGTCACATTTCACACCATAATAAAACAAAAATGATGTCACCACCTCACCATGCATCTAAAATGATTTTTCATAGCTTTAATATTTATTTGAAAAAAGATTTATGTTACTTGGACAAGAGGATTTATTTGAAAGAAATAACGTGGTTGACAGTAAAAGGACTGAAAAACTGATAAAGAAAGAATAAAAATACTTTAATCTAAATATCTTTATTGTCATCGACATGTGACCACCTGACTCATTTGTCCTCATGGTTAGTTCATGTCAATCATTACAGGACAGCAGGGAGCTGAGCAACAGGCTTTATTTGGGACTGTGTGTTGTTTTGGTGAAAGTATTTTAACAGCATGTCTGGTTAACAAAGAACAAACTACTACACAGAAGCACGTGAGGATCAACACACACAGAACCTGCATTACATCACTAAGAACAAACAGCAAACAATGAGCTCAGCAGCTTAGAGACAGTTTGGTTCTGTAGAGTTCAGGTTCATGTGTAAGGAAAGAAACGTTTCTACAGCATTTCTCTGCTGTGAGACGTCAGTGGGATCATTTCCAAAATCACTATTAGAAAAGTGGACAAAAGAATCTTTTTGGGACAGAAACGCATCATCAGTCGTGTTCAGAGTGCTGAGCATTCAGAACATTCCCTTCCTGTAGCGGTGGATCAACTCGGATACGTCGTCCTTACACACCTTTATCCAGCCGTCCTGCTGCATGTGGTACACTGCACACACACACACACACACACACACACACACACACACACACACACACACACACACACACACGTAAGGACACAGAGGTTTCCAGTGGCCACAGACCATGACTACATACATTGCATGACTCTATTCCCTTATTTCTGATGCATCTCTTGTGAGGTCTCAGTAGAGACGGAGGCCGAGAAGCGACATCAAACACGTTTCAGTTTCTAGATCGACTCATCAGCATGAGGTTGTTTTTGTTTAATTAGGTTAATTTATTATATTTATTATATTTGGTATTTTTATCATTGAACACAAAATGTCAAACGATTTCAAAGCAGAAACTTACAGTATATTTATTTTGTAACATTGAGGAACCATAGAGGATCGTTGCTGTTTCCATGTTAGGTTGAAACCTTCAGTCAGTTGCACTGTTGTCTTGTCTGTCTACTGTCGCGCACTAACCGCCAAGACAAATTCCTTGTATGTTTGACATATTTTGGCCAATAAATGTTTCCTGATTCCTGATTCCTGATAATATATTTTACAAGCATAAATGCCCCATAAATGCTCTTGACACAGAATCGAGGAAATACTTAATTTGCAGTGAAAATAAAGGTAAATTGTTGTCCAACTGCTGTTAAAAAAAATAATGAACAGAGAGGATTAAAGGGCCTTTGTGGAAAGTTTATGCAAGAATAGATGTAGTTTAATTTATAGTTAAAGAGCAAAATGCTGCAGACCTCACTGATCAATAATGATTGAGGGATTCCCTTTTGGTTATTTCATTTAATTATCATCACTGTTATTTATGTTTTTATTCGCTTGAAAGTCCGTCACTTCCATGTTTCCAAAGAGCAAAACAAATGACGTGCAAATGTTCTTAGTTTTGAGGTAGTCACGGTCGTAAACGAAGGACAAGTTGACATTTTGACCCTTTGATGCTGAGCCACATGAAGGTCACATGATCGCAAAGGAACAATACTAGTCCTGAAATGTCCCGGCAACCCAGGTCAATAGTGGAGACACCAGTCTGGACCAAAGAGAAGTGACGGAGATTACGTGGGACGGTGTTGGCTGGATGTAAACCAGCGTGTGCACTCACTGTTGACGCCCCTCAGAGTAGGCGTCCTGTGTGTGGCGTGAGCGATGCCCGCGGCCCAGCTCGTACGCCTCCTCCACCGCCATGTTCTCCCCCAGCCTGTCCACCACGCCGTAGGCGCAGCTGCTCCCACAGCCGGTGGAGAACATGCCGGACAGACGCGGCCTCGGTCCCACGTAGTACAGACCAGGACCCTGGAGACACAAAAGACACCCGATGGTCTGCTGGGGAAATCAGCATTCAGACACAGCAGCTGTTCTGAGTCACGGAACACAAGCTGCTGATGATATTTGACCAACACTAGATTTAGTAAATGGTCATTTTGGTCATATTTTAAAGGTTTAAAATGAGCTGCTCTCTCCCTCCTACAGATATTATGGGCTACTTTAATGGATGCATTTAGAGGCACATGCCAGCAGGTGGTTTCTGTATTCACGCTGTCATACTGACATGTAGTGGACATTTGTTTGTGTGTAAGGATTCCTTCTTACTGTCACTAACATTGTGCATAGGACCTGTCCATGGTGGCTCTGCTCCCTGAGAGCCCCTTCCAGTCCCCACATGTCACATGTGTTAATCCATGCAACCTTTCCACAGCATCAACCCCTCCTCCCTGTTTGGATCACCTTTGCTTACTTGCTGGGCAGTTTAGTGATGGAGGTCATGCAGAGGATTCAGTATTGATTTGATCATATCCAGTGAAAAGTTCCTCACAGTAACTTGTTAAATTGAGGGGATGCAAACCGCAAAAGAAAAGCCAACCGTTCAATTGCCGTAGGTCCAAAACTAAACGTGGCCTGATGAACTAGAGCTACTTCACATGTTAACAAGTGACTGTAAAGTTTCTACAATGATGAAGGCAGTTTGAATATAAATAAAAACAGGAGCATAAACATCCACGTTAAACATTCTGCCTCAGAAAACAACCTCACAATCCTCTAGTGCAGCGAGGACGTTTCTATTTCTAGGCTCTGCTTCAGGAAGTGGAAGAAAAAGGATTCTGGTTTGTTTTGGCACAGAGACTCAAAGGCACAGCTCACCTCTTGGTCCCATCCACAGATCATGCTTTCCCATAGAGGCCCATGCCTCTGTAGCCCAGCATCATGTTGCACAGCAGCTTGGAGGCAGCAGCCACAGAGATCCTGTGGTTGCTCCTCAGCCTGTACAGCCTGGAGGACCAAGTCACCAAACCAATGAAACATCAATCAGGGTTGTTTCAGGGTCGACCTGTCACCTTTCATTTTACACGCATGTCCGTCCAAAATATCACCACTGCATCATTTCACCGTTACACATTTGTGTGTTGTTATCTTTTGCTCTGGATACTTGATTAAAAGTTTTTTTGTGAGGTCAGTGATCAGTTAAGCCTTGAGCTCTCACCTCTGCATGTAACACATTTTAGTATCAATACACAGACACACAGAGCATTACATGTCAGAATGGACAGATTGATGTTCAAACCACTGCAGACGGACCTGCATTCTTTGGCCAGGAGTCTCTCCCAGTACTGGCAGTCTGCAGCGCTGCCCGACATGGTGCCCAGCAGGTAGGGGTTGATCTCTATCACCTTGTTGACGTCGTTGGACGCTGCAGAGAGCGGGACACATTTGTGTAAAGAAGAAATTCTGTGAGCTCAGAGTTTCTCTTGTTGCCTCATTTACTTTGTATGGTTCCGTGTTCCTCTGTGTTACATTTCAAAGCTCCACACATCTGTGATATGATGCATGAGAAATAAAAACGTGTCTACCCAAGTAACGGCCTGCTGAGGCTCTGGAGTCCACAGCCACAATGACTCCATGTCTGAACTTGAAGGCCAGGGTGGTCGTCCCGTGGTTCAGGTCTATACTCACACCACCATCACGGCTGCAGGTTCCTAGAAACCCTGAAGGCTGAAATAGAAGCAAAGAGGATCTCAGTGGGTGGAATCACGCGTGTAGGTGCCGTGTGTGTGTGTCTATGTGTGTTATTCCACAGTAACATGGAAGATGAATGCATCATTTGAAGCTGCAGGAGAAGCGAACGCGACCACAGACGCGTAAAAGACGTTGAACCACCGCGCGTCTGACGCGTCACGCTTGTTGCATCAGGATCACCTGATACGATGCAGACTTTTCATTTTTTAGCAAAACTCGGTGAAATGAGACTCACGTCTACACCCAGAGGGACAGCAAATTCCTGCGTTTTGGTCCCGAAGTTGTAGTGGTTGGTTCGGTCGAAGAGATGCGTCTGTCTGGCTGGAAGAATCTGCTCACGGAGTTCAGCATAAGACTTCAAACCAGATACTTGGAAAAGAGCCATTATGTATTCGACTATATTGTAATTATATTCTGCTCTTTAAGTTGTACGAAATGACGAAAGTCTCTGAAGAAGCGTCACGGATAACTTCCTGGGAAGGAACGATGAATTCGAAAGCGAAAGGGTTTAAAAGCTGTTTTATTGTAAATAAATGCTAAAAGAGCCAGCTAGCTACATGAAACCAACAAGTATACACGAATACGTTCAGCTGGTCATCATATAACTTATAACCTGATTTGATAGAAACAAATAAAAGAAAACTGTGGTTAGAATCGTACTGTTAATGAAAACAACGCAGCTCGCATCGACCAATAGGAGAGCACCGTGTGTGTGTCGTCATCAGTCACTAAGCGAGAAGCAGCGATCAGGTTTGCAGAAAAGCAGAGGTCAATGACGTCATCAATGGGTGTTTGAAATTAATTTTAATAACACAATATCTACTGTAGTCGGGTTAATGGAGTATTACCGCATATATATGGCTGGAAAATATATATATAGCTGCAATATTAAATTGAACTGTATCTACTCCAGTCAGGTTGATGAAGTATTGACATATTGTCACGATTTGGGTTTTTATTTTGTAGTTTCATGCCTCTGGTGTTCCTTAACTTCACTTCCTGCCTTGTCCTGTCATCCCTGTTGTTTTCTGCCGTGTCCATGATTGTTTCCACCTGCATCACCTGCACCTTCCCCGTGTATTTAAGCCACGTGTGTCTCTTGTCCCTTGTGGTGTCATTGAATGTTTTGGACGTTCCGCTCGTCTGTCGCAATCTTGCCTGTGAGTTCCCGGTCCATGTCTGCCCTTTTGTGTCCATGTTTTTTCCCTTGGCCCTGCTTTAATCTTAATAGTACATTCAGTAAATAATTGCATAATATGTAAATGGAGTGTAATAGAATTCAAACACGCAATCAATGCGTGTTCTAAATTCATATTTATAACAATACACTGTATCTACTGTAGTCGGGTTGATGGGGTATTAGTATATATCAATGCACTCATTTAGGCTTGAAATATTTGATGTATATTACATTCAGTAGATAATTTCAAAATACGAAAATAAACAGTAACAGGGATGGAATAGAATTTCATTCAATTTGAATTTTTATTTTATTTGATAGTTTTTTCATCTGAGACACATGAAACAGTTTCATGTGTCACCTCACAGTGAAGAATAGAAACCATGACAATGTTCATTAACTGATTTTCACTGCTTGCATTTTATTTTTTAAGTGCATGACCAAGCAACACAATAAAAGCCTCAAAGACACTTTTCTGCTAAACGTGTTGTTATAAGGTGTGACTGCATCGCGGATCAGGCTGTATCCATCCGCTGCACAGTCTCCTCTACAACCTCCAGCTTTACAGGGACTACTTTCTCCGTCAGAACCGCTGTTGTGCCTGCACCATATTTGTATTTTTGTTTTCCTAGAATAGAAGAATAGATGGTTAGAGGGATTCAATAACTGAAAAGCAAACATGTTATTGTATAATCACATACAGTCTGATATCTACTGCTCTGAGAGGGAAACCTTTAAAGTCGCAGTGTGTAGAGTTAGAGGTATTTATGAAGAAAGTAAATGTAGTACAGTATTCATAGCATGTTCTCACTGAAGTATAATCACCTGAAGCTAAGAATCATGTTTCCTCAAGCCCTCTGAATGAGCCCCTTCATATCTACAGGAGCGGCTCCTCTTCATGGAGTTCCATGAGCAGCCATGTTTCTACAGACTGAATACTGGCTCTAGAGAGCCAGTCCTTGTTTTACATCATTTGACTCACTTGAAAGGAAGGGAAACAATCTGCAGCCTCATCACCAGAGACTGAATCCTGCACACAGCTCCTTTAAGAATCGACCCATGCAGCAGAACTCAGTCACACTCGTACCTTTGTCTTTGTACTGTGACACCTGGTACGGCCCGATGTGGTCCACTCCCTTCTCTGGTGAGGACACAGATGTCGATGTTGTTGCCTGAGGCGAGGTCATTCATGACTCCGCTGATGGCGCACGCACCAGCTCCTTCGCTCATTGTCCAGCTGAGAGTTACAAGAATTCAGGAAAAGACAGAGAGAAATTCCTCAAATACCAGTTTTTATATTTTGTCATCCAATAGTGACAGAAATGCACAGTGTAACAACAGCTGTCCAGGAGGCGACTCCAGGTCGGGTTTGTACCCGTCCTCTAGAATCCCCAGAGCAGCCAGATCCCCAGAGCCTGCAGGAGGAAAACAGACATGTGGTCTGAGAGGGAATCGATTGAATGAGTCCAGCAAACTCAAATGTTATTCCAAACGGTGAATGTTATAGAGCCACGATGCTTAGAGAATATTGTTCCATCACACACGTACTTATTGTAAGGTACGGCATCGTGATTCACGCTGCCGCACGGCCCCACCGTGTACAGGTGGTTCCCAGTGCAATCTACTCCTCCCAGTATAAGACTGGCCCCACCTGGCCGTGATACCTGAGGAACACACGGATCAGAACAGGGCTTTTAACGGGTACTTTTAACTCATTCACACACACGGTGGATACAAGCTCATGTGCTACACAAACCTGTACAACATCTCCTGAGTATGTTGACGCCATGACGACACGAGGGTTCCTCCCCCGCTGTTCAGGAGAAGATGGTGAGGTTGGGAGGAGAGGGAGCTCAGTGGTCTTCTCTGTATCTGCTGCTGTTCCCTGCTCCACAACAACTAGAGGAGAGGAAGGAGTGTTTGTGAATAGAGAGTTGAGGGAAAATATGACAAAAAGCTACAGGAATTGGGAAAGAGAGAGTAGAGGAACTGTGGCATCCTTTCTGAAACTGTTTTGCTTCAGCAGTCATAGAAATCCATTATACCCAAAGAGTCGCAGCGACCTATTCCATCTCCCAGTGGCTCAATAGTGCAGAATGCACCACAAGTACAAGAACCTAAGTTCTAATCCGAGGGCACTAAGGCATTCTGGGATATGTAGGAAATCACAGAGAGACACTTACTTATGTCCACAAAAAGGAACATACGTTTCATTCTAATAACAGTGAGAGTATTTTAAAGGTGGATCTCCTGTTATGCTTTCAGTGTGTCGTATACAGGACTTACTATATATTTGGAGCAATGTAATGGATCTTGGAGCACATCTTGTCAGCCACTACTTCACTGGATGTGGCTCTTGTGTCTGCTCCCAGAACCACTCCATCCTGCACCCACACACGCCGAGCGGGAGGTGTGTTACTCTAATTGTTATACAATTATACACTTTGCTTTACACTAGAACAAGACATTTAAATCTCAGCGGTCCCACTGAGCTAAACAGGCCCCAGCAGTGCTGTGATACACTGGGCAGATCCCCTCAGTGTATTTATGTATTCATCATCATTGTTGTTAACACGGACTGTCCTGTTCCGTTATGCAGAGATGACAGGGAAAGGAAACAGTGTGGTCGACTTTAACAGTGTTAAATAATGCAATTCAGGGTAAATGCAGATGTACACAGGTGTGTGTACTCGCCTTGAACACCACTCCCGCTATGGTGGTGCCTGTTTTCACAGGTTTAGGTATCTGTCCATCAAACAGACCCTCTAACTCAGCATTCCTGGAGAGGGAGGGAGAGACAGGGGTCAACTTATTAATGTATGTAATATATATATAATATGGACAAATAATCACCAAGTCGTTTCATTGATCAACCTGACAAACAAGCAGGGGAAGTTACTTTCACTTTGGATCTCAAATGGATTGAAAGCTGCGTGAGTAACACAGCTTCATTGGTTTTTCTATCTAAGTCACAATCTGCTGCCTATGAGCCAAACAGAAGCTCCTACCTGGCTGCGTGGTCGAAGTTGAACCCCGCTGCAGGAGCGTGGAGGACATTTGATAGCGCCATAGTGGATCCTGGTCTGCGGCTCCTCTGCGCGTCTCGATGCGCCTGAGGTCGCTGTTCGAGCGTCGCCTCCTTCTTCTCTTTCGGTTTTGCTGTGAAAATGGAGAAACGCAGCGTGGACTCGCGGGTCAGAGGAGTCAGCACAGGGGTGAGTAAACCCGGACCGGCTCCTTAGTGTCACCGTAGAACCCGCTGAAGGATGAAATGATCGATACGTGATTCTGCGGATGAACAGGTGAGACTTTAAGTTACCTGAAAGGAAACCAAACACTACGAGGACCGGACCTGTCGCGTGTTTTAACATCCCAGGTGTTTGCACGTTGGACCTGAACGAGTCACATCTGTACAACATCTTCTAGAACGGAATATGCAAAAAAGCGACAGGCTACACATTTATTCCGTTTTAAAAAATCCGCCCAGAAACTCTAAATCCCATGATTCATAGCGGGTGCTCAGAGTGGCTGACATGGACACGTAAGCCTCCTGCTGCGTTTGGCTTGATGTAACTACTTATTCATTACTTGCATGTGAGAACCTCCCCCTCTCTCCCCCAGACCACCATCCTGGCTGCCACTTTTGATGGAGGGGTTGTGATTGGTTCAGATTCCAGGGCTTCCATTGAGGGTGAGCGTGCTGGGAAGATACACTGAAGATGCCGACATTGTTAAACATATTTGTAGGAAACAGGAATGTCGCTGTGACTGTGGTGGAGGAACACAACCGAGGGCCGGTGATCCAAGTCTCTTCATCACATTCCTCTCTCTCTCTTCAGGGAATATGTGTCATCTAAGACCATCAACAAGGTGGTCCAGGTTCATGACCAGATCTTCTGCTGCATGGCCGGCTCACTAGCAGATGCTCAGGCCGTCACCAAGGCTGCAAAGTTCCACCTGTCCTTCCATAGGTGCCACACACGCATATCAATACAATAGCACATGTTTAGCAACTATGCGCACAAGCAAGTCAGCTGAATCACATTTTCACATCATTCATTAAAATAATAATTTGTTAATCATATTTTTATTCCTCCAAGAGGAGAAGACAGTTGACAGAGTTGTGTGCAAAACCAACTAACAAACTAGTTGTTACACTGACAGCTATAAAAAATCATTAGAGAGCCCAAAATAATAGTTTCAAAGTCTCTTCATCGTGGAAATGCCCCCCATTCCACAGTGCGTCTCAGATGGAGGTCATCGCTCCACTGGGGTGGAGCAGCAGTTGTCCCCGGTGCTGCAGGAACTGTGCTACAACAAACAATGAATTTTTGACTTTTTGTTTTTATCTTTATGCAGGCTGAAATTCCCTGATCCAGAATCTCATCAATAATGTACCATATAGGACTGGTCGCTGCTCACACACAGAGACACACACACACACACACACACACCTCCTGGAACAAGACGCTGAACCTGATACCCTACTGCCCTCTCAAATTGTACGTGGTGTCTCTGATGATAAGTTTCATTGATCTGAGTGAAACTAGTTGTTATAAAATCAATATCTAAAAAAAAGGCAAAATGCTACTTCCATCTCTTGTAATTAACGGCTCCATCAGCCTTTTACTTTTTCAACACATTTTGTGTAGTTGATTTTATATGTTTGAAATATTTGAAATATAAATGAAAGATTCTACATTGTAAAAATGGTTTGTACTACTTTCTATTTGTTGCGCGCTTTAAAAATATATTCATCATTATTATACGGCGTGTTCTACAAATGACCGTCCTTGTTCCTGAATCAGTTCATGGTTTGAATCTACTCGGATGCAGGCGTTAATTTTGACTATTTCATGGCTGTGGATTCACTTTGTGGCTACAATCTAACAGTTAGTACGTCACACAGTCTGAAACGCACTTTGAGGGCAACCAAAAAGTGTCGGAGGGACCAGAATAAAGACACCAGTCAACATGTGTCAATACAATCAATCAGTTCATGTTCTGCTTTCTGTTTAGAGCTCTGTCGTCCTCCGCTGTAGCTGTAAAGCTTTAAAAACAATTATTTGATGGAAAGAAAATGTATTGGATGCTTATCTGGATTGTTAAAAAACACTTTATGGTTGTAGCTCCATTGTTGTTGTTCCCCTGCTTTTACTCCCTTTACTTTTGTTATAATAATAATAGTGAGTGACTCCCCCCACCACTGGGCAGAGAGTGTTGCTACAGCTAACAGCTAACCTTCTGTCTCCAGCGTCTTCGTGGACGTCTGGTAACGTGTCCCCTTAAAAAGCTGGACCCAACCAGCGTATCACCACCTGACCAGGAAGGGCTTCACACCTGTTAAGCAATGACTTTTGCTCCCCATCGGACCCTTAACTCATCCGACCTGCTGTTGAACTTGGATGATGGTCCCCTCATCAATAATGTATCAGAGAGAGGCTGCTGGGTAGCTGGTAAACAATGAACACATCTCACACACACTCTTCCTACACTCACTACACTAAGCTGTACAATAAGTACGTTTGTCAGAAGACAGCGATCTATTCTTTCTAGTTCTATCATACTGCAAACGTTCTTCTTGAAACAGTTTTTTTGATAGCTAAACGACGGTGGGCAAAACTGGAGCCATGTGCAAAACTCTAACTACAGTCTGCAAAGCAGCAGTTCATGTGGACCAATGCTAGTTCGTTTTCATTGCTTGTACAGTTTTTTCAAAACTCTACACACTTATCCCATGACTTATCCAGATGCACAACACTGTGGATGTACAGCACTTTTGTTCAAATGCTAAAAATACTGCTGTCAAAACTGAAGAACCACACATTCAAAGAGAAAGCGGAGTGTGTACTACTTTCTAACACTGCTGATTTCAGCTGAAAATATAATCATCATTCTTATTTTTAGACTTGTTAGTAACAAATGACACACACACACATATATATATGAATACATGCATACATATATACACATATACGTACATACATACATACATACATGAAGATGAAATAAGGGCTTTACATAGACCATGTGGTGAACCACGGTCTCTCACTGAGACAGTTGAGGGTGGAACACAATCTGAAAACATCCACAGTAAAGTCTGTAATGAGTTTTCCAATACAAACAGGTGAGAGGGTTTTCACTCTGCCTGGAAAGAAGTGTTTGGTCACCACCCAATACAACCAAATGTCTCAGTTTTGGTTCCGGATGTGAGGACACGAGCTCAGAGGACTGCCAGGGATGGAAAGCTTCAGAAGGTTCTTCCCCAGGTTCATGGAAAGAAATTAGATGTGATGGTGATGTGTGTCCTGATGCTGAAAACAGGATTATGGTTGTTGTTCACATTACAGTCTGTACTTTTAGTTTCTACTTTTTTTCTCATTACTGTAATTCTGTAAATTACTACAGACTATTCAAGCAAACTTCTCATTTTCATTCACCTAAAAGCAACTGTTATGTTCTAAAAAAAAAAATTATAAATCCATGTGAAAAATGTCCCCCTTTCTTTGAAGAAACCAACGCTTTGTACCACCTCACTGAAAGGGGGCTTCAACACTGTAAAGATGAACAGAGACTTTGGTCCGCAGTAGTGTTTTACTCTCAGTGTGTCCTTTGACAGTGTGTGTTCTCTCAGTGAGGCCAGAAGAGGCAGAGGCTGCACTGAGCCTGGTAAACACGTGTTGAAGTCATGTTGCTTGGATTGAGTTTTGCAGGTAGTGTGCTACACTGCTTAGCAAAAATACGACTGTCAGTGGTCAGACTGTAGTTAGAGTTTTGCATGTGACTCAGTTGCCAAAAACGTTTAGCCTTGTAAAAACTACACATTTATTGTTGTGATGAGTTATTTACACGTTTCATAACACTTTATAAAGGCTTTGAAACTGATTTGTTCCCCTCAAAGAGGACTCAATGTTCGCTGAGTTTAAAAGTGCATTTCAGTGCAAATCGGGACACACTGTCCGTGTTTGCAGCTCGTTGCAGGAGGAACAACTTCACTTTCAATTTCGATTTGATTGAGGACAAATATGGAGTCCGTGTGACGTGCCGGACAAACGCGTCGAGAACACGTCCAGAGACTCAAAGAGGCTCCCGAGGAAAACGTCGTAAACCGGACTGCTCGAGTCAACGTTTGGCTCCCACATCGGCTCGGTCGGTACCAGAGCGGATCAGCATGTTGCAGGAGACGGGGGCGGAGTGGATTTGTCTCAGGAGGTGAAGACCGGAGTAAGTAGATCGTCCTACACGACCGCAGCGCCGAGAACCGCTGCATATGAACCCTGAAGGACCTCTACCTCTGTTTGCAGACCACCATCATCGCCGTAGAGTTGACGAGGGGTCGTGCTGGGGTCACATTCCAGAGTGTCTGCAGGGTGAGCTCGCGTGCCAAGGCGTGCGTGGGCCTGCATGCGCCGTCCAATTCTCCTGCATGATACTGCCTCTCTCTCTGGAAACATAGTATTATATGTGTTAGATAGTATTGCATGAATGCTAACTGACACTAAATCCTTCCACCTGTTCGTCTTTAACATGCAGTGTCACTAGTTTAGACATACAAGTACTCAGGGGCGGACTGGGGGACGTGGCTCGAGGTCAGACAGCCCACTCAATGCATCACAGTATCGACCAGTCAGCGGCCTACTTGGAGAAATACCCACACACTTAACATTATTTTGGATGATTAGAAAGAAATTACATCATATATGATTTTCTTACAACATTTGGATCCACCAATGTTGCTGGATGGACACATGGAATAAAATAATAGTGGCTACTGTAACAGGATAGTCTGCTGAACAAGTACACACTTAACTGTGGGCTATCAGATGGTTACACGTAGAACTACGGAGCCTTAAGGAATAAATGTCAGCAGAGAAAGATCACACAATGAAGACACTGGAATCAGAGGGTAGGGTTCTATAGAGTAGAAAATGAAGTGCTGTCAGTAGCGTTGCATGCTGGGTGTTGATTGTTACTGAGACAATGACACACAGCTGAGCTTCCATCCAGAAATACAAAAGTAGCAGGGTGCAGATGCATTTGCACAAAGCAAACTCCCCTGTTCCTCCTCCCTGCAGGGCGTCGGTGGTGAACAGGGTGATGAACAAGCTGTCTCCCTCCATGACAAGATCTACTGTGCTCTGTCCGGCTCTGCAGCCGGCGCTCAGACCATCGCCGAGGTCGTCCACTACCAGCTCGATGTCCACAGGTGTGAAGACACATTCAGTACACGGTACAGCGTTTATCTTGGGCTGTTTTTCATTGGATATCCTGTTTCCTCCCTCCGTCAGTATCGAGATCGTGAGGACCCACAGGTTCGCTCAGCGGCCACTCTGGTGAGGAACATCTCGTACAAGTACAAAGAGGAGCTGTCGGCCCATCTCATCGTGGCGGCTGGGACAGAAGAGACGTGGGGACAGGTCAGTAAAAACATGGCAGAGATTCAAGCCATAAACAAGAAAGATTACCGGGCATGTTAATGATGTCCAAAATGAATGTCTGCTACTTGGGCTAAAGTGGCGTTAAGGTTGCATATCAAAGATAAAACCCCATCCAGCCAACAGATATGATGTTACAGGAGTCCATTCATCTGACTTGCTCCTGTCTGCTCTGTGTGCCCTGACCTCTCCCAGGTGTTTGCAACCCTGAGTGGTCTCCTGACGAGGCAGCCCTTTGCCGTGGGCGCTCTGGAAGCTCATATGTTTATGGGTTTTGTTGATGCTGAGTTTCGCGGAGGCATGAGCAAGGAGGAGTGCCAGCAGTTTTGTTGTCAGCAATTGCGTTGGTTTTCTCCACACAAAGATTTTCCTCAGACGGTTTATTTGAATGTGAAAGAGACACCAGACATTTGCTTCCTACTGACTGCTTGTTTTATTTATGTGAGGTGACACATGTTGTCTAATAAAACCTCCCTCTCCTTCCTCACGCCTTCTCTCTCTTCCTCTCGCAGCTCTGTCTTTGGCGATAAACACGATGGCTCCAGTGGAGGCGTGGCCTATATTGTGTCCATTGATGAACACGGCACGGAGGAGAAAGTGGTTCTAGAGAATGACTTACCCACCTTCTTTGACCAGTAACACTTCCTATTTCCTATTTCCTCGTCTCTGGTCTGCCAAGCTGCTGCTGTGCGGGATGCAACTAGTTTTTCAGTTTGCTCACAATACTTTGGTTCTTCTGTCAGCTCATGCAGCTTATCAACTAGAAAAGCACCACATCAAAATACTTACTAAAACGTTTATTTCAAATACAATCATTGCATGGCTCTGTGATACGCTATGTCATTAAAAATCTAAAAGTAATTTGTGGTTCATTATTAAGATAATTATAACAAACAAACTCAGACTTATTTGGTCAATTAAGAGTAATGTTTTATTTAGTTTGCCGACAGATGTGTGCTTTTGAATGGCCAAGCCAATATGGGAGAAAGGTTTGATACGTCTTTGTTGTTATCTAGTTTTTGCATCTGATTAAAGAAAACAATTGTATAACAATAACACATTAAACACATTATTTGAGGCCTTTTACAAACTGATTGTCTAGCAAATACATGAAACAATGTTTTGTGGGTTTTTATTTTTGATAAGAATGGAAAAAGTAAAAGTAAATAAAAGAGTTATTTAGTGTCACAAGCATCTAAAGAGTCAAAGTCAAGTTTGTTATTCACATTATTATTCCCTCTTAGCTTCACTGCTAATCAGACTAAAGTAAGAAGCCTAAGCGGTTGATTGTTGGTCATTCTGCTTAAACATAAGTCTACATGCTTTCTGATTATACTTTATCGTTTTTAATATGATTTTCTTTTATGTGCAATTTAAAAAAATGCCTGTGTGATTTACTGTTTTATTTTTGTTTTTATTTACAATGAATGGCTTTGGACTTTAATGCTGGTGTAATGTTCTGGTGAAGTTAGTGATAATAAAAGATAGTTTACATGTGTAACCCACTCAGTTTAGGAACCCAAAATAGTTCTATAGGGAGCCGTTAGGATTTCGGGGACACCAGACAATGAAAGTGAAAGTGGACCAAACATCAGACTGCAGCGACAGAGAAGGTTATGCAGACGACTGTAGCTGCATGACGACAGCCGATATGGCAAAAGTAACCCGCAAAGGCATCGCTTTGGTGTCCGCAGTCTGCGTGGACCTGTCCTTGTTTTACGCAGCGGGACTGGTGGCGACTCGCAGCGTGTTTGGACACTTTGCGCGTCTCTGGCTCCTGGTGAGGAGCTCATGTGAACTCATGCCGCCAGAGAGGGGACTTCTTTAGCATGAATTTCAGTAGCGGAAAAACGGGATGAGTCTAGAAAGTGACAAGCTAAAGTAAATGTACACAAGGGTTCCCTCAGTATCTACAGCTGCCTATAAATTAATGTACAATAAGCTACAAAAACAAAACAATTTTCTGTTTCATCTCCTCTTTTAGGACTTTTCATTGGAGCTGAAGTCAGGTCAGATGACAGCGCTGGTGGGAACATCTGGAAAAAGGGAAAAGCACATGTGTGAGTCTGCTGCAGCGCTTCTATGAGCAGCAGGACGGAGAAATCCTATTGGACAACGAACCACTGAAATCCTATGACCACCGTTTCCTCCACAAGAAGGTGATTCAGCATTACGGCTTTGATCACGCAAACCACTCTCCTGCTTTGGACAATTTCTGTCTGTTATCTGTGTTTAAATTCAAAAACTATTGGGAAAAAAATAATCTTTTTGAGTTTAGTATCACAGCGGTTACATTTGGAGTTGCAGCAAAGTTGATAGTGCAACAAGAAACATCAGTTAGAAACCATACATGCAGATACCTTGAGGCCAGAGGGGGTCCTGGGAACTGAAGGCTGATGACAGTGTGATTGACAGATTGCTTTGGTGAGCCAGGAGCCTGTCCTCTTCTCTGGCTCCATCAGAGACAACATCGCCTACGGGCTCGCTGAATGCTCATTGGATGATCCAGGAAGCAGCACGCAAATAACGCACACGACTTCATCATGAAGCTGGAGAAGGGCTACGATGCAGGTAACCTTTTTTACTGTAAAAGAAAGCAAAGAATACATCATTTGTAGAGATTAATGCTGGAACTTAGGGAAAGTAAACTAAATGAACCGTGAAGAATCAAAAAGGCAACGAGTGTCAATCATGGAGGATGCAAGTGTAACCTGTAAAAGTCCACAGACTAACCTCCACAATGACCAGGAGGAATTATCAGTAAAGTCATCCCTCACATTGGAGGAACTGCTTTATTGCCTATAAGCCATGTAAAGAAACCAGTCAAGTATTACATGTATTACAGACAAACGCAGCATAATCGTGAGCATCTCGCATCAGCTTGAGCGACGCACACGGTGACAACAGGGCCAGCAGTGCTCAGTCAGGGTCCAACCCGGGCCACTCACCTCAATCCGTTTTGATTTCATGATGTCCATTTCTCAGAGGTGGGTGAGGGTGGGGGCCAACTATCTAAGAGCCAGAGGCAGCAGATCGCCATCGCTCGAGCTCTGGTCAGGCAGCCACAGGTCCTCATTCTGGATGAAATAACCAGCTCTCTGGACATGACCAGTGAAAACAAGGTACGATGCCTCTTAACATCCCTCAGGGCCAGAAGTCCCTGGCTGTGTATTTCAGACAAGTTCTGTACCATCAATCACTTCTAAGTATTTATGTACAGTAGAGACAACGTGCTGCACACATCATTGCTCAATTAATTGATGAGCATTGGCGATGAAGATAAACATTTAATCAAATATACAAGAAAAGTAGATACATTTTCAACCATACTGGGTGAACCGTGTCTATTGCCTGAAGTTGGCTGTGATAGACTCCAGCCCCCATGTGACCCTGTGTGCAGGATGAGTGGTTTGCAGATGGATTGATGTTTTTCTGCCCCCCTGACTCTGCTCTCACCAACTCAACAACACAGAGAAGCACTGAAAGAGGAATATGTGTGTCCTTGACCCTGCACAGATTCACCAGGCTTTGGCCAGTTGTCCTAACCAGACCCTGCTGGTGATCGCCCACAAGCTGAGGACCATCCAGAGGGCCGATCAGATTGTTGTGATCGATGGCGGCAGAGTTCAGGAGCGAGGGACTCACCAGGAACTGATGGAGTTGAAGGGGAGCTACTACCGACTGAGGGAGGAGCTCTTTGAAGAGGAAAATCCAGCACAGTGACCCACCGCTGTCACCCTGGACCCGTCTGTGAGACGGTGGTTCTGTGGGACCACGTTGGACACACACGTACTTAACATGTACAAACATACCTTTATAAATTCATTATGTAAATGTTGTGTGAATATTAAAAATAAAAGAATGATTTTCAGTTAAAAGACGTGGAACCTCCTCAACTCTAGTACTATGCTTCTGTTCTTATTTAGTTTGTTGAAATTACATTGGATGTTATGAATTAGTCAAACTAGATTAATAAATGATTTCAGATATGGACCTGGACTATAAAGCTCAGTATAATTCATTAACCAGAACTGCCTCCTTCAAGCATGATTCTGTAACCCTTTTCATGCCGATCTACCAAAAGCAGTAAAGCTACAGAATGCTGCTGGCAGGGTTTCAACACAAAATAAAATCAGATAACGCAACTCACACTGTCTCTCCCCAAGGATTTGATTCAAAAGTACTTCCTTATATTGTAGGGCGCTGAACAGCCCGGCTGCCCCTTCATATGACGCACATGGTATTTAAAATGTGTAAATCCCTTTATGCTGAATTCTGTGCATATAAAGTGCTTAATGAATAAAGTTAATTCATTCATTCGGGACAAAGTCGAAAGCAAAGTATATTAAGTTCCATGGTACAATGTTCATGGGGGTTAGCAGAGTTTGCAGGTTTTATTCATGAGTCACACGAGTCGCGCCGCAGTGAAAAGGAGGAAGCACTTAATACATTTTACTATTATCGTGGTGGTTGTGAATTGGTTATACTGGTTAGTAGTCTGAGGCGTTGGAGCTTTTGTAACCACATATTAGTGTTTGTTTGGTCCTTGTATTTCTGGTCTGACTGTGACTTGAGGTGTGTCTTTGTTGTGTGAGCGACCTGGAAAGCCCCGGACTACCAGCCCTTTGTTTGCTTCTGTCAGTGAGGCTTTTTGGAAAGTTGCCTGGTGACATTTCATAAAAACACGGAAGTGACATCAGGCGTTGTGCCAAAACACCAACCCCCTCTATTGACAAAGCTCAGGCTCAGCATCGGCAACGTTAACCGCCATCTTGTTGAGACGTCTCCACAAAATGGGGACTGAAGTCACGTGTCCACACACGTGCTGCTGTTGCTTCTCTTGGACTCCTGCAAGACTTTTATAACGTCATGCATCATGAGTGTGAGGGATTCCTAAATGAATGGGTCTATGACATGAACACCCACCCAGTTTACTGTATTTAAATGTACATTTAAAACATTTGTATCCCCCTACTTGATTAATAATCACATGCTTCACTGTGAGTCTGGTTCTGCTATGGACGAATTATTATTCATCATTCTAATGAAGGTGACGCTTTGGAGATACACCCCGGCTCACAGACTTATCATGAACTTGGCTGCTTCCCATCTACAACCCTGAGTGCTGCCTGCAGGTTCCAGTGGCAGGAGGCGTGGAGTTAGAAAAAAGGGCAAACGGCACACGCCATCTTAGTGACATCGTCTCATCACAGACCCCAAATGGCCGTCAGCGTGAGTTGAACACTGGAAAAAAAGGGTGAATTTAAAATACAGATGATTGTCTAGAAAAGATGAATCTGTGCATCCTGAAACCTTTTGTCACCTATATAGTGCATTCTGTAAATGTGTGTCTTTGGATGTGCGGATGCGCTGAGCAGCTTTCCTTGTGCACCACCGAGTGCTGAGCTCTTCTTGCTTTCACTTTCTGTGCCGTGTTGTGCATCCGTTGAGCACCTGACTCATCCAAGACACAACCAGCTCGAGCTCTTGTGACTGAGTCACAGGATAGATCGGCTTCACTGGCACATAATGGAGGCTTCTCTTCTTTAGAAAGAGCAAGTGATGCAGCGTAAAGCACAACAGAAGTGACACTGATGCAGCGTCTTTTCCACACCTCGTCTCATTTTGATGACAGAAGCATTTCAATAAAAAAGGTCAAACGTGATGCTACAAAAAGGGTTTTCAAAAGTGCACGTGCAACTATTGATCTTTAATACATATGAAAATGAGTCCTTTAGATAAGTCGTGATACTGTTGTGGATGAAGTAAAAGTAACCATATCCTTTGGACTGAGCAGGGAGCTGTAGCATTATGTAATAGACGGGTAAACCCCAACATTAGTGCAGCACAGTGTTACTACGTCGCTGTGTGGTTTCCTCAGTTAATAAGGGAAAAGCATTCAATCAAACACACCTTAAAGGACCTTTCCAGTTCATACAGGAAGGTAATACCAAAAAACTGATCTTGTTTTATGTGTTTGACTTCAGAGAGCAAAATGTGGTGAACAGAAACTGATCCTCTGTTAGTTTAGAAAATACAAAACAGCCCTGACCGGTGCTGAGTCCTTTGAGACAGTGTAACAGCGCCGCGCTTTGGTTGGATTTGCCAATTTATCAGAAGTCACGTGATTTCCTGCAAACTGGCTGCGTGAGCGTTTGGCACAATAAGAGGATTTGGCAAAAGGCTGAATCACTGCTTATGAGCGCCATCTAGTGAACGCATGAAAACAGGGCTGCAAACGTAATAAATAACACGGTGAACCATGAACCACCTTAGGTTGGGAAGTGGTTACCTTACAGCAGCGGTGTTATGTGGTATTCTCAGTGAGCAGTGCAGGTGTTGTGATGTGTGCAGAGAAGATCCACAGGAAACAAAGTTTGTAAGTGCAGAAAAAGAAAACATCTGAAGCCACAGAACGACGTGGACGCCCACAAAGAGACACTTTTCTCTGCTTAAAGAATTCATTTAGTAGCCAGAAATAATGTATGATATCTGTATATTTGAATAGAAAGTTGATAGTGATTTACTATCTTTATAGATTGGGAACATTGGGGGATTGTATCTATGTAATTTCATTCACAGGACTTTCTATCCCAAAGGTGTAGGTTTGGTCTCAGCGTTGGGACACTACCAGCCCCCCCCACATATAAAACAAACCTAGTTGATATTATGTGAACAGGCAAACGTTATCAACATATAGTAACATTACGTAACTTGGAGCCAATTCAAACATAACAGTGATAAAACCTTAGTTTTAATACATAACATGATTCTGCACCAAATGAATAATAATGACTAATAAAATAAATTGATAAAAAACTTACTGCTAAAGTATAACAGTATATTCTGTATCCAAGATATAGTAAAAAAAAAAAAAAAACGTTTCCCAGTTTTGCAGCCAAAAATACATCAAAATCCACTCCCAGACTTTTTTGGTAAGTGGGAGAATTAAGATGTAGTTTTAGGATGTTAAACCTGGTCTTAATGCATCAGGCTCGTTCTCCTGCTCACCTGGAGGAGCTCATTGAGCCTCATGACGGCGTTTCAATGGGTTCTATTTTATTACCTGTGCACTGTTGTCTTGTCTGTCTACTGTCGCGCACTAACCGCCAAGACAAATTCCTTGTATGTTTGACATATTTTGGCCAATAAATGTTTCCTGATTCCTGATCCTGATTCCTGATTCCTGATTCCTAAGCACATGAGACACTGGTTTAGTGCTGCAGTGGGAAGTATGAACAGAAAGCAGTCTGTCCATTGAGGATTAAATGCTCTACTTTCACTGGCCATTTGTTTTTCTCACTCGTCTTTTTCTCAAATTTTGCTGTTTCTTTTCTTCCTACCGTCTTTTTATTTTTAATTTGCCGCTACCTCCTCCTCTGTCCGCAGTATTGAGACAATATCGTCCTGCCTGGAATGCAAAGACTTGAATGGTCGAGTAGTATCACGTGGGATGGTTGAACTCAAATGCAATTGGTCTGTGCTTTAAGCCACTACCGTAAAGACGACTAAAGCTGTCACGTTTAAATCACAACCGTCTGTTTTTAGCTTTTGGTCCGGATGGGACGGCTTCTGGGTCTGGACCCGGGACCGCGGTCCTCCAGTCAGTGACCTCTGCTTTAGAGGCTGACTAATATCTTATTGAGGCTGTGGCGGTTTCATATATAGTTTCTACTTCATATTGGTGTTGGGATATGTTCATTATGTCCTCAGTTGTGGTGATGGTGTAGTACAGTGCTGATCTGTGTTGTGCAGGAGCCACAAGGGGGCACTCGTTCGCATTGCTGTTTTGTTTGTCCCAAAAAATTTTATATGAAGAAGTGATGAAGGCCGTCTGACCCTGAGACTGATGTGTCAGCGGCAGCTCGTGAAATAAATATGCCGAAGACGGCTCAAGATGGCTCATCTGAATCGCCCCGCTCTTTTCCTCCGAATGCAACGTTAGCTGCAAGAATGCGAGTAACGCAACTCAACAATTGTGAACAGAAATGGATCCAAGTGAGCTCAAGTAGACAAGTTACAAACCTGAAATATCAGGATACGTTACAGAATACATACACAAAGAAACTGACCTTGCTTTGCTCCTTTTGTTTTGTGGTGTGATTATAAACTAACTTTACATTTAGTTGTTTGATGGAACAGGAGGAAGCATCAAGCTGAAGGAGAACGATGTGTGGTGACGTTCAGCTACTGTAGCTCGGACATATTCTGTAAGATCTTAAGTTACAGTTAACAGAGCTTGTATCCTATGCAATAGAAACATAAGAAGTCCTTGCATACAAGTTAATAGAGTTGACTTTTACTGTCAAGCACAGCCGGTTGCTAGGTAACGGGAGCAGTGGAGGTGACGACACAGGCAGGATGCCCCCCCCCCGTAGGCCAGACCGTCCCATTTCAGAGAGCGCTCGGTTCAGCCTGTACGGGTGATGGAGGACCAGCCAGGTCCACCGCCAAGGCTGCTGAAGGCTGCAGGCTACAAGGATGCAAGGATACACAGCTACAGCTCTCTGGTCTGGGCCATTGTGGAGAGGTTGCCGTCTGCTTGATGGAGTGTGGACATGTGTCTTTTATACACCCACTAAACATTGTTCGTTGGATGGACGTGCAGATCATGTCTATATTGGGTCCGTCGGTCCATGACCAATTCTGGACATCTATTCGACGTCCATACTAGGTCCACTATTTGGACGTCCAACCATGACCCAACTTGGACAACATATTTACGTTCAAAATTTGACCTTCGAAGCGGGTAAGTTTTGTGGACGTCATCTGGACGTCAATGACAGGCAGTTTATTTAGAAATTTCAACATGTTTCATGATATGAATAGCCTATATTATTCATAAACATGATTTAATATGTGCATGCCTGTTTATTTATTCAGTGGGTAATTTTCCTGTTTTGGTGAAAAAAACCTACTGAACAATGCTAATAATAATTTTTTTTTAAATTTTATTAAATTAATAAATACATTTGAAGTAGCCAAGAGGGGGGGCGATGGCCACTGATCTCAAAATAACTAACAACAACAGAAAAGTCACACCCGAGGACGGGCTGGGTCGTCTTGGCGCAGGGGTTAGAGAAGTCAAGTCAAGTCATTTGAAGGTGTGCAGGGAAGCACAAGGTTGGTGGTTTGAGTCCAGGCTGCCCCATGTTCCATGTCGAAGTGTCCGTGAGCGAGACACCTGACCCCTAATTGCTCCCCAGGCAAAAATGTGAAAAAGCCATGAGTTTACAGTGTAATGTAAGTCGCTCTGGATAAAAGCGTCTGCTAAATGACCTGTAATGTAATGTAAAAACCAGTTAACGTCACTCTGATTGGCTGAAGCAACACCATGTAATGATGCCACTTGGTCAAGGCAACACGCCAGACATTTGGCACGATTCAGCGTGTTCGATTTCCTCTAAATTGAAGGTAAGTTCGATAAGCCCAGTGAATTCTATGTCCATGCTCTACATCGTAGCGAATGGCCAAGCATGCCTTAACGACACACATTTTTATTTTGCGTTAGCTAAACAAAAGGAAATTAACTGGTACAGAAAACATGTCCCCTACCTCTTAGTTATAGAAGTAGTATAAAACGTCTAAAATTAGTCTAAATTTGACGTTGTACTATAAATAGCCCCTTTACATGGAGGTCCCACGGGCGTGAACATTAGGCGTGCAGTAGACGTCAAAAAGGCGTCACCTGGCGTTACAAAACAACCCCTTCAGTGAACCAAAATTGGACGTCCAAAATGACCTAGAAAAGACGTCACACTGACTTCACATTGCGCAGTGGGCAGGTAACAAGTTCAAACAGGTGCAGTTGATACAGGTAATGAGTGGAGAACAGGAGAGCTTCCTAAAGACAAACTAACAGGTCTGTGAGAGTCGGAATTCTTACTGGTTGGTAGGTGATCAAATACTTGATCATGCAATAAACCGCAAAATATCTTTTTTAAATTATACAATGTGATTTTATGGATTTTTGTTTTAGATTCTGTCACTCACCATTGAAGAGTACGTAAGATACACATTACAGACTCCTACATGCTGTGTAAGTGGGAAAAACTGCAAAATCAGCAGCGTATCAAATACTTGTTCTCCCCCCACACGCACACACACACACACACACACACACACACACACACACACACACACACACACACACACACACGCACGCACGCACACGCACACATCTCTGATACATAGAAATAACAGCCGTTGACTCCTGTTAAATCTGCCCCACCTCCCCAAGCGTCCGGGACATCCAAACTGCCTAAAGCAGCCAGCAGCTCACCTTCTTGTTGATCTCAGGGTAACGAGTGCTATTGTAGCGGATCCTCTGCTCAATGACTCGGCCCGTCAGGGTGCTGCAGCTCTTTAGCTCACACAGCTTTTCGTAAATCTTTATCATCTGGAGGAAGAGGAGGACAGAAGAAGAGGTGTGACTTGTCTGGGTCTATAATCAGCGGAGCCCTGAGCCTGATCCAGCTGCAGGCTGACCTTGCGTTTGAGCTTGTGTTCTTGGATGTATAAAGAGTCCTCCGCTCCCAAGTCATCTAAATTCAGCTCGGCGTGCTGCAGGCGGTAGATCTCGTCGTTGTACACCTTCAGCAGGTTCTCCAGGTACGCTATCTGAGAGAACACGAGGAAAGACCTGATGGGTGAGGTCAGTCTGTCTACATGACTCAGCAGTTTAGACGGCTCGTCCTGAGTGATTTTACTGCCTCAAGATGCATGTTGGGAATGAAAGGAAATAAAAGAATAAGGTGTGCTTGGTTAATGGTTTCTAAGTTGCCAAGTAAAGTACTCACACTGACAAACGAGTAACCTTAGTGACAGGATTAAGAGGGGGAGAAACCAAACTGTCTATCTGACGTTTTTCACTAACTCAATATCGCTGACTCATACAGGGGTTGTTTGGACTTTGAGCTCATTTATAAAACCTAATTCTCTCCAGTGGGATTTTTTTCTGACTTTTATGAAAAGCATTTCATAAACACTGAAGAAACTTGCCTAAAAATCACATTTCTGATTGTTATTCTCAACGGCTGAATTTGTTTTAAAAAGATAAATCAGACACACGTTCTACCAAAGTAGTATTCATCAACTTCGCTAAGCGGTCGACTCGGAATCGCAAAGCTTGTCCAAAGTGCACCGATCGTCATACCAGCAACGACGCCCCTGATTGGCTCATAGATGTTGTTTGGTCAGTAACGTCATTAGCCATTGGGTGACGTGCTCACGTTGATAATAGTTGATGTTTTTAGATGTCTTATTTAAAGAAAGTACATTACAACTATATACAGATGATTATACCTCAAAGTAAGGTTGAATAATGAATGACTCTGTATCAAACACACATTTCCAATTTAAAACTAAATAGAAGGACACTGTAAGAGCCTTTTTTTGTTATTATTTGGTTGTTAGCTTCACCCTTAGATGGTGGGAGGTTGTGTTTCAATTAGGCTGCAAGGTCAAAAGAATCAGGTGTTGGTGGGAAGATAAATAGTTTTTGGACCGTGGAGCGCAGAACGTGAGCCTGACAGGGTGAACGTGACAGAGTGAACGTGACAGAGTGAGCGGGTGGAAGAGGCATGTATTAAGATAATTTGATGGTGTCACTAATGAGCAAAATAAAGGACAATTGAAGACAAGTGGAAATGTCTCAAGGAGTATTTAAACGTGTCAGAACGACCTCTAAACACCAACCAAGGTGACCTGACTTTGATGGGCAAAAAGAGTCTCTACAGACACAAATGACAAAATTTGTGAAGATAAATGGAGCCAGGATGAGTTTGCTGTCTTAGACGTCAAATCAAATGTGTTTCTGCCAACATTGACAGATTTGTACACTTAAAATGTATTTAATTATTAGGTTATAATGATTGACAATAACAAACCATAAACGTTTGGTGATTTTATAACTCTACAGTTGTTTTCTATGTATTATTTCGTTAATTCGTAGTATGTCTTTATTTTATCAGTTTAAGATGCTAATGTATTTTATCTAAATCATTACTCCAAAAAAAAGTTCCCTTTCGATTTTTTTCTGAATAAGACAACGGTTGTTGTGCTTTTCCAGAACTGAGACAAGTTTCCTTCTTTTGGATCATCGGTCAAATTACATCTCACAGATCTTGGGATAAGTTCATCACAAAGGGGTTTATTGATAAATGTTTCATCCCTGCAGACCTAAAAACGAAAAAAAAGAAACATCACAGCCATTACAGTCTTAAAATATGTACGTGGATTCTTCTAATACACATTTTTCCAATTGTACTATTTTAAATCCACTGATAATAATTTTCCAACGTTATATCACACCAGCAGGCTTGATGATCATTTTAAGTTACGAATGTAACTACGGTTCTATTTCATCCTTACTGACCGTCAGAGGCAGTGCTTCACACTGGATCATCTTCTGTCTCGCGCATGCGCAGGTCGAGTCTTTATACCAACAAAGTCACCTGTGACCCCGATTGACCTCCCGTCACGTATAAGTACCGGTGTCATCCTGAGATCAGTCCTACCGAATCTTCTCGCGAGCTCACGGGATTCCGAGTGACTAAGAACTCTGTCATCCAGGATTCATAGAACCGTAGTTACACACGGAACTTTCCTTCTATTTCATCCTTACTGACCTTCCAGAGGCAGTGCTTCACACTGGATGACTTCTACCAACAGAGTCACAAGGATTACATACATACGTATTGCTCAGGCAGAGGAACTGGGCCAAAGAACCCTCCCCAGCGGGTGAGGGGGTGACAACGTTCACTCTGTAGTGTTCTGTCAGTGTGCTGCCTTTAAGGCCGCAGCACATACATGTATATCCGTCATAGGCGTTCCTCTCAGGACCGTCCATGATGAGGAGACACTCCTGGTAGAGTGTCGCTGCATTCTCAATGGCTGAGCTTGGTTGCTTGCCTTGTATGTCTAGGCAATGGCCTCTGAAACCCAGTAGGATGGGCGCTGCTTTGAGAGAGCACAGCCCTCAGTACCGGTTCCAAACCGCTGTTATCAAGCGGGAACTTCTAAACAAGTTCTGAGGGCCCGTACGTGCCACGGTAGCCCTGACCTCGCCTCTCCTGCTGGAGGGACGGGGGTCAACTGTGCAGGCTAAATAGGCTGGTTGATGCGCGAGCTTGTTCGCACCGTTGGAAGGGGCGCTGCCTCAGGCCACAGAGTGATGCCAGAGCCATCTGAGGAACCCTCACATATGATTTGCTCCCCACAGGGCATGCAGCTCGCGTATAGGTTTAGCGGCTGTGATGGCAAGGAGAGAAATACCCCTTTGGGCCACCAGCCATCCCGGCTCCACCTGTGTCAGGGGTTCAAAAGGCACGTCTAGGGTCTCTGTTTGGGGGGCAGGGGTAAAGCAGAGGTTAGCAACGGGACACAAATAGTTCAGCACTAGAAATAGAGCGTCTAATTAGAGGAAGCAGGAACAGGTGAGGGGAAGAGAGGATGAGGAGATGAGAGAATGAGAAGCAGCTGGGAATGAAGGAGCAGGTGTGTGTGTGTGTGTGTGTGTGTGTGTGTGTGTGTGTGTGTGTGTGTGTGTGTGTGTGTGTGTGTGTGTGAGTGAAGGAGGGGGTGCGAGTGTGTGTAAATTACACGAAAGGGGTGGAAAGGAAAAAGAGGAAGGTACCCGGTTCATGACAATATCATTCTGTAAACAGTTTCTAATTGTTTAAAAAGTTATTTTATTAAAGAATCACTAGATTCATCTATATGGTGTTTTTTCACGGCCATTGTTATTACTGTGCATGAATGCAATGCATGAATCAAGTTCTGATGTTTTGTGAATGCGCTGAATGATTTCTGCCATCAAGTGTTGCGTTTGAACAGAAGTCCGTAAAAACAGTTTTGTTTTACGTCTAGTACTCTTGACTAAAATATATAATATTACTAGTGGGTGAAAGAAAATAATCTCTTTGTTTTTTAATGCAGAAATAAATGTGCTGTAAATCATCTCAGTAATTGCGTCTTGGTTTTGTACTGCAATGATTTCAACATTTCTTACCACTACTTTTCTTTCTGTCTTCAGCACTGAGGAGAAAATGAGGTCTTTGAATGAACTGCTACCACATTCTGTGATCACAGTGATGTCAACTTGAGGTGCAAAACGCAGTTAGCCAGCATTGTCACAGTCAATTTAGGGATGTGTCACATATGCATGCTGACCCACGATTAAAATGAACGCTGTGTCTACCTTTTGTTTGATGTGTTCTCCAGAAGCAGAGATTCTGCCTGATATCGACACATAAATTATACAAATACGATTGCATTTCAGAGACTATGAGATTATTCATAATACGGAGATGGATAGTTTATGATTTCATTCCAAAGGTCAACTACAGACTTTGGCACAATAGTGTCCTCCTTAGAGGGTTGGTAATTTGATACTAATTTTCTGCAGTCCTCAAGTGTCCTTGAGGAAGCGTTGGAGGGAGACACTGAGCAACATTACAAGTCTACTGGTAGTAATGATTTAGACACCAATTAACAAGAATAACATATTGTCAGACAACCCATCAATTTGTAACAAGTTATCTTGCATTGGGATATTATGGATTCCACTTTCTTATAACACACAATAAAGCTCCTGTTTTAACCAAACTGACCGTACTCCTCTTTGCTTCAAGGCCCCATTGCCATGTTGCACGCTGCAGTTATCCTGTACATGGGTGCTGCATGTTGAGTGTTCTTCTGATCAAGGTTCAGAAACAGACAACTTAACAGCATCAATGGTTCCATAGTGTGAGAATGTTTTAAAAGTGACTATGATATTACACTCCATTTAGAATTAATGAAAAACTATTAACCGCAACTGGTCAAGTATTTATGTTATCAGCTTGGACAAATAATGTAGATGGTGTATTACGCCTGCAGACGAGGAATCTGTGTTGTATTCTAGCATTGTTGTAATAAAGAAGCAGCACTACTGGGTCTCTAGTTTTTTTGCTAATATCTGTGGCGATGAATACAAATGCAAAGAGTAACAGTTTTGTTTGCGCGTGTGTGAGAAACTTTGATCAACGCTTTGCAATTTTGAAATAGTAATTAGTATGGTATAATTTAATGGCTAATTTTGTAGGCTATAACATATGAATCAAATTCAAATCCTTCTATTACAATCTATTAGATTTAGTTGGAGCTTTATGAAAAAAAAGTTTAATTAAACAAATACAATTAAAAAACCCTGTATGATAAAAGGTTATATTCACTACATTTTGTCACCATAAGCAGGCAGTGCTGTAGTGTCGCAATAGCAACTACACCAGCAGACTAAAAAACAGCTACGCAAACAAATTACATTTCACTATAGATTTATAAAGTTAGGAAAAAAATACTGTTTCAAAAAACTTTGTATACCTGGGGTGTTATTAAAAAGTGCTCAAAAGCTTAGTGAATGTGAGCTTTTGTTTACTGCTGATAAACAGGTGATGCTCACCTAAAGGTTTACGCCCTCTTGTGGCTAAATGGGACAATAACTCTTGTCTTCAAAAGGTGTGTGTGTGTGTGTGTGTGTGTGTGTGTGTGTGTGTGTGTGTGTGTGTGTGTGTGTGTGTGTGTGTATATTGGGGATGTGAATCTCCATCGCTGAGGACGATGCGATACACATCTCGATGCACTGCCAACGATCCGATACATTAAAGATACATAAAAGCTACTAATGCGATACGATACGATTCAACACGATACGATTCAACGAGATGCGATGCAAAATAATATAATTCTATGCAATTTAATATGGTACATAATGATTTTTTTATTTGTCAGACAACACATAATAAACGAGGTCTCTGACAAGATAACATGTATGTGTATATGTGTGTGTGTGTGTAAGTGTTCTCTTAATGTAACATTTTTTTTCATTATTCCTGGCAGTCACAACAGAATTTGCTTCATTCTAAACATATGGATCAACTGCCTCACACACTACATTTACTAAATCACACTCATTTGTCCGATTTTTGAGGTTTTTCTTAAGGAAGATGAGTTGATCCACAAACTGTACTGGCAGAGCCACTGTAGCGTCCCTGAACCGAGGAGGAGGCAGACGCTCACCGTGTCGCCTTCAGGTGCGCCCTAAATTAGCGCTTGTGCTGCGGTACTTTTATGGCAGCACGACATATTTTACAGATGACATGGGATTTATCCACTTCCCATCTTTCTTTGGAAATCCAAAGTGTTGCCAAACCTTGAGTTATTGCAAGTTTTCGACGTCTAACTCTCCATCCGCCATGGTAACACTCTCCCACGCTCTCCAACCCGCGAGACCTCACGAGATTCGGCCACTGACAGCAGTGGAGATGAGCGCGCCAGAAACAGTTAGAGAGGAGTGGTGTTCGCCACACACGAATCCGTATACATACATCGGATTATAGCGATGCAAAATAAAGAAACGATGCACCGCGATTCATCCCACAAGGTATCCGTGCACACTTTTCTGATCCGGTCATCGCGACGTGAGCTTTACGCCGATGCATCGATGCGAACCGGTGAATCTTCCCATCCCTAATATATATATATATATATATATATATATATCTCCATCCATTCATTGTCAAATCGCTTATCCTGCACACAGGGTCACAGGGCTGGAGTCTATTCCAGGCAACTTCGGGCGAGAGACGGGGTTCACTGCGCAATTTGAAAACACAAGTTTAGAGTTTCTGTGTGGTAGAAATATGTGCTCTGTTTATATCATTTGCTCAAAACTTTATAAGTTTGATAGCATAATACCCCAGAAGCATCATTCTTTCAGATATATAATGAGATCAATACACAAACCACAAACAACAATGCCACAATATACATATATTCCCTTTTCAATATTTACAAAGACAAGAAACAACAATAAGAAACAAAAAACATTCTTAGACTGAGCCGAAGCCTTCCTCACTGATGCCTTAGTAGAACCAAAAACAGGCGCGCTTCGGTTGGTTCTGTTTCACACGCCCCAGCAGTGGACTTCAGTCTTCTTTACTTGTCCTTCTGAAGTGGAAAGCAGTAGAAGTCGTTATTGAACTGAGACGTACAAAACAACTACGAGGTTCCAGGGTTATAAAAGCGTATGAGGGACCAGTGGTCTGTGTGGAAGCATCCAGAATGATACATTTGTGATTAGTTAATAGTTTAAAAGTATCATTACCTTTCTCGTTGACCAGCCTCATCTGAGCCTGTGTGCAGTGAAAAGACACAAATGGATTAAAAACATCTTCATCAATCTTATTAAATGAAAATGCTGAGACAGAATCAACCTGTCTGGTAGTTTCAAATAAATAAATGGGTCAATCAATTATTAGCTCATTACGTGGCATTCTGTCGGGTCCTTGTTACCTGAGCTGGTGACGGTCCAAGAGACAAACTTGATGAGACCAGAGAGCACCAGCGCTACACCGACCATTGCCATGGAGTCCTCGATGGACGGGGAGCTGAACCCTGACAGGACGAGAGACGAGTTCAAGCCTTAAATATGTCCTGCACGTTGACGTCCATCTTAGTCGTTGAGCTTGATTCAAGTCATTTATTTTATATTCCATCGCATATAGCAGATTCGTTGAAATGTTTCTGCAAGTTTTACATTCACTTACGTTCCTTTTCTAATTCAACCAACAGAAAAATCCCCACCTGGCCTCTTTTTATTAAACAAAGTCCACTAAACAAGCTTAACAAATGACTCAGTACATTCTTCAGCATTACCAATGACGTTGAGGGTCACGCTGGCCCGCCGTGTGCCCCCGAGATGGACGGCCACACAGGTGACCTCCCCCCCTCGGCCCAGGTCCAGCTCGGCGGAGTCGAGCTCCAGCCGGGTGCTCTGGCTGTAGGTTCCGTCCCAGGCCTGCCGGTGTCCCGTTAGGCTGCCCGACCCCAGAGGCCTGGACTTCCCCATCGGTGCCTTTGAACTCCCAGCTCAGCTCCAGGGCGAGGGGGCTGCGGACGCCTCACACTGGACCGTGAAAGACTGGCTGGGGACTGCGAGGGCAGAGGGGACGGGTGGATGGAGAGGGACGGAGGTTCTGGGTAAAAGAGGGAAAAGAGCAGAGGAGCAAAGACAAAAGAGACAGTGAGAGAACGTTGATCACAATGTGGTCCGATGGAATCTCGGTTCTTCAGCAGCTTCTGAACTCTTCATTTCCAAATGAAAATGTCTTTATCCAACAGCAGTTTCCCTCACCGATGACCTGGAGCTCCATCGTCACCTGAGCCACGAGGGTAGGGCAGATACACCGTGCAGATATACAGCCCCGAAAGTGACGACACTTTAGCCTCCCGCAGGATCAGGACGCATTCCCTCTCTGGTGCAGGCCCTCATAGTCCAGCGTGGCCCCCTCCTCTTGGGCGTCGGCCAGGCGGTCCGTTTTGCCGTCGTAGGCCAGAACCAAGCGGCCGTCCCTCTGAACTGGTAGCGCCACTCTACGCGAAAACCCGACCGGAGAGGCGACGAGGGTCGTAGCCCAGAGGCCGCAATCCAGCAGCACTGGCCCCGAGTCTGGACTGCACGGAGACGGTTGTAGTGGTCACACTCAGGACCACTGAGGAGACAAAGAGTCGATTACATTTTGTGTGTGGAACAGAAATGGTCTTTTGACTCGTCTCCTGGGTCATGAGTCGTTACCTCGGTGCTCTTTGGTTGCCGTGGGAGCACGAGTGATGGTGGAGACGGCCAGCTGTCCGTTGAGGCCCTGGAGGGCAGTGGAGAACCAATCGGCCTGCAGGTAGATGGGGCTGGAGGCGGAGTCTGTGAGTGGAGATGCCCACTTGAGGGTGGAGGCTGCGCAGGAAGGGGTTGATCTCACACTGAGGCTTCTCCACCGAGCCTCTGGGAGGGTTGAGAGAGCGGTGGCAGAGAGTGCCGGCTGGGTCTGAGGAGGTTGTGGTGGTTAACAGCAGGTTTACAGATACTCAAACTATTGCTACTTTATAAAAACAGAGAATCTAAAGAGGGAGATTAATACTACGCCTGCTTAAAAATGTGTACTGATAGTTTTTCCATCTGATTCTGATTCCTTCCTAATCATTTACCAAATTCCTGGCTGAGAAATTCAAGTTCAAGTCTGGAGGAAAAGAATGGTGTAATTAAGCAACATTGGACTCATATATCCAAACAATGATGGGATATTAAACAAGAAAGGTATCTTCTATCCATAAATACACATGATCGGTGCGTTTGTGTAGCATAACTATTTAACGCTCTCCGATTGACTTTGAAGGTTAACAGATAACTACACACAGACACACACTCTCTCTCCCACATGTACACACATGCTGCTCTGCGTGTCACCCGAACTGACCGGTGATGAGGTAAACTCTGTCGGGGTGGATGTCGGGTGGAGCCTGCTGGCTCTCTCTGCAGGGTGGGGGGTCGGTTTGGATGTGCAGAAGGGATTTCTCCAGGGTCGTAGCTGCAGCGAGACCTCCTCCTCGACCCCGTCTTCTCCTGCACAAACCAGCACTCCAACACGGGACAGCTGCTGCAGGCTGTGGACCAAGAAAGGATCGGTATCAGGAACAGCAATATCATCACATTACACTGAAGTATTTTATTATTATTATTATTATCACTGGAACTGTGTAGCTGTGTACTCTTTAAAGTGATCTCGGTGTATTGATTATCTCTCCCCCTCTCGATTCTGCGCGGTAACATTTCCAGCCACGAGGGGCGCTGATGCCCTGAACGCGTCACACCAGATTCCCTTGTATGAACCTTCATTTAACAAGACTTATGTTAAAGTTAACAACATGCAATGAACAGGAAATGGCTTAACTCATTATATCATGTGAATGTATGTCGTGCTTAGTTCGGCACATGAAGAACCCGATGGATAATGACATATAACTCTGTTTTTAGATGCATAGTTAAAGTTACACTTGTAATGAAGATGTTTGGAGTGAGAACAGCAGAGAACATTTGAATAAAAGACTCCAGAGAGCCTGTTAACGTGACGTCACCTTCACCGCAGACCGCTGCTACCAGGCACAGCGTGTAGATGTAGAGATGTTGATCATGCTTGTGTCTTCTTTTGCCGTCTGACAACGCTGCTACACAAACGAAGTGTGATATTTTAGTTTCACTTTCACCTGCAAGCTAGAAATAAAAATATATGTTTCGGTCATGATTTCAAAATAAAAACACCACAATCAACGCCCAGCGATATTAAAGGTAAAGTTCGGACTGAAAATAAAATCGACTAAACTCAACGACAGAGCAACGATCAGCAGTTTTTATAAAAGAAAGAAACAGTTTGAGTGGACAATAAGAAAGTATTGAGCTCTGCCGCTAGATGGCGCCCTTTACCAAAATAATGAACCAGGTCACCAGCATTATGTGTCCTTATGTGACCGTATTGGTTTCATTTATGGATAATATCACGTGATTATTATTATTATTGTTATAGGAAAGTTAGAATCAATTAGTGTATTTTGTACAATAGAAATAGACACACAGCGAGATCTGAGTCTGCAGTCTGGAGGAGTGAACGGTGACAACACGTCAGATGAGGAAGACAAACAAACAATGAACTATCTTAAATGGACCAGTATACACACAGTTACTGTTCACAGAGGTGTTTTCATTATTTTAACAAGCAACTTGTCTTTTCAGTACAACTCCTTTCCATTCAACATGCCTTTATATGGAGCAATGTGTTGTGGTTTAGAGGCAGCTGGACACCTTATTACTGCTCATGTTTGATTATTTATCCACAGAAAGTATCTTCTTTGTCTCAGAGGAATGTGGGCGAGGCGGGCAAGAAGCTTCAGGCAGAGATCTAGTTGTCATAATATGCACATCGTGGCAGAACTGTGTGTCACACACTAGACAACAAACGAAACCCAGCGGCCTCATCAGGTGATTTCCCAGAAGCGGCACAGAGGGAAGAGCTGTTCGTGTCCAGCAGAGGCGCTCTGGGACCGGTCCCGACTCCTGGGAGAGTGCAGCCATAAAGGCCTCATGAACTGCCAGAGACAGAAAGTGGGAGAAGAAATCAGGTTGCATTCTGGGAAGATTTGATTCTCTGCTTCTGTTTGTTCCAGAGAATAAATGCTATCGGGAATTTAGTTTTATAATACAATTAATAGCCCAAAATAGAAAAACATATATATTTTTCACTTCCATGTGATAAAATGATAAACTGTGTGTGTGTTTTACAGCGAGACGTGTTTGTGTGTCTGACACGTCCAAACAAGTGAGCACACAAGATGCAGCATGCAGATGTTCTCAGAGGGAGGCGTGTGGCTCAGTGGCAACTCAAACTAGCATGTTATAGGTTTTATTTGAGCCGTCTGAAAATAACAGCAGCATTAGTCTCAGGTTTTATAATAATGTTACTTTATACATGTGTGGGGTTGTATTTTTATGCCACATTACAGTTTAAAAGGTCTAAATAGTTGTAAACAGAGAGCTGGGACGTCCCTGGTGGACTACACGGTGTTTCAGGGCTTTACAAAGTATCTCTGAATATTTAGAACATGTATTTGTGAGGAGCAGCAGAGCTCAGTTTGTTTGGTTCCACCCAGGAAGAATTTTCCAAATCTTCTTTGGTAATACTGAACCACTTATTCTGCCATCGACTCTAGTTTGGTGTAAATGAATTAAATCATGAAAAGGAGGAAGCTGAAAGACGACAAGAGAAAACACTGAAACACACTTGTGTCATAATTTATAATATAATTTATTATAATTTATAGAAAATTAACATGTATTAGAAGAAGTCATATGATTGTGGTTTTTATATGTATGTAAATAATATGTGAATAAGGATTGTGTGCCGCATCTCTCTTGTTGTGTGTTCAGTCTGAATTAAGTGTTCTCTTCCTACAACAACCTGTTTCTTTGATTCCCACCTAGTTACTAATGACGTAGAGCAAATGCTGGATTGTGATTGGGTCAGGAGGTGAGCTGTAGCAGCATTGAAGTCAGCGGTCTCCCTCTTCTCCCTCAGTCGGCGTTTTGATCCTTGAACAGATCGGACCGTGAAACCTTCTCTCCTTCCCGGTGAAACAAGCGGACGTTAAAATGCGACTTGTCGGGGCGGAGATCTCGGTTCTGTCTCTCCTGATGATGAGCCTTCACGGCGCTGCAGCACGTGAGTTGACGCTTTGTTTAATGAGGTGTTTGATTGTAGAAGAAGAGACGCTTCGTGTCTTCATAGGCTGCAGACATCAGCTGAAGTGTCTCTGATGTCTCTGATGTTTTAGCTCAGGACTCTCTCAGAGCTGACGACAGACAAAGTTGTAAAAAGTAACCGACATGTTGTCAAAGTGCGCGCGTGTTTCCTCTCGTGAGTTTGTGTGAAGGACAGAAGCGTGTTTGTCTCACTCTGCTGTCTCTGTCTTCGGGACATTAAACGGACGGATCGCTCTTGAAGCGGACATGGCAGCATGACGTAGCGCGGCAGATCACTGATGACGTCACACTGATGCTGATGAATCAGTCATCAATATTACTTAGATATTATCTTATTGCGAATATATTGGTGTTTACATGTTGTCTGATGAGTGAGAAGAAAGACAAGTGAAGAAATGTCAAACTCAGTCTGAGCTCATTAATAAACCGGAAGAGCAAAAGTTGATTTTAAACTCTTAGTTTGTTGTTTTTAGTAAACGAGATACAAACTATCAATCTGAATCCAGTGAGTTTAGGTCATGTTTATATTAATAATACTATCAGCTGAAATATTTAATATTCAGACTATATTAATCAGAATCAGCCTCAAACATCAGCATCTCTCTGCAGTATTTGATGTATTAACAGGAAATATATTTATTCTCGGACAGATTTACAAACATTTTAGTGACCAGTGCTGAAATAAAAACTCATAAATATGAATTGAGACACAGAGGACATGAAGATTGTGAAACATTTTTACTGTGCTGATAATTTTAAAATTTTCATCCAGCTGATACTGATACCGATAGAAACAAAAATAGATACAGATTCAATATAGTTTCTTAAATATAATGCTGTGTCCCTCTGTTTATACTTTAATTTTTCAGTTGTTTACAAAGATATTTTATAGTTAAACTTAAATATAGAGATAAACATCAAACTGGTCAGATTAGTTTCTTGTTTGTAAATGGTTGAATGAAAAAGGAAAATCCTTTACTCAAACAATTTAAATCTAACAATCTCAACAACAAAATGAATACGTTTTGATTTGAATATAAAAAATGTTAACAGAATTAAAAAATCAAATAAATGACCTTTGAACTTGTTTGTGTCTCCACTTCTCTTCAAGAAACTCAGATTTCAAAGTTATTGTTTAAAACCTCACAAGACGAAACGTCTGAGGTCACAATTTATGACATAAAACAGTTTGATTTGATACGATCAAATCAAATGTCAATATAAGGAACATTATACAATAATAAGAAATCTGGTTTTACAAACTGATTTCTATGCGTAAAAGTCAGAAACACAAATGATGATCTGAATATGTGAATTGTTTAATATTTCATTTTAGAATATAATGTTTTTAAAAGCTGAATCATCATAAATATCAAAGTAAACATTTATTTCTGTATTTATTGAGTTGTTAAACACAGCAGATGTTATCAGGGCGACTTTGATGTTCTGTGTTTCTTTTTATTCAGTGTGCAGGAAAACAACATAATTATTGATTAATTAAAGTGTGACATCAGAACTGATGATGATTCCTTTTTGGTTCCAGTGACTCACTCGCTGAAGTATTTCTACACTGGATCCTCTGGAGTCCCAAACTTCCCAGAGTTTGTGTCTGTTGGGCTGCTGGATGAAGTTGAGATTAGTCACTATGACAGTAACACCAGGAGAAAAGAACCCAGACAGGACTGGATGAGCAGAGTCACAGAGGATGATCCTCAGTACTGGAAGAGGCAGACTGAGATCAATATGGACCTCCAGCAGGTCTTCAAAGTCAACATTGAAATAGCAAAGCGACGCCTCAACCAAACTGGAGGTTTGTTTATTTTTCACATTTTGTTTGTATTTGCAACCTTTGTTATTAGTACATAAACACACACACACACACACACACACACACACACACACACACACACACACACAGATTAAACAGTCTGAGATCTTTTCTTGACTGAAACATTTTCTGCTTCCAGTTCCTAAATATAAGTATATAAACACAATGAATACTTTTCCGTGTTGTTCAGGATGAAGAAGATTTCCTCTCATCCTGATTAGAACTCCAGCTTAGATTAGATGAGCTTTACTTGAGCTCAGGGAGTCGATGCTTCAGTATTTCATTCCAGGTTTTATCAGATGACGTCCAACATGTTCTAGTTGAGGTTCCTCACTGAGACGACTTCTTCCTCTTGTCTGTTTGAAATGGTGATGAATGAAATACTGCTCAGTGTTGTTCACACTGAAGAAGCACTTCCAAGGTTTCATCAGCCTCTCTGACATTTTACAGTGTGAACAATTCATGGATTCATTAGAAATAGTTATTACATCATCTGCAAAGACAAGAATAATTAGTTTGAGCCCAAAATCTGGAGTATGATACAGATGAGAGTTAATGAACTAAAGTGGACTGCAGTGAGTTTAGAACAAACATTCAGGATATTTAGTGTTGAAACATTGAATCAATTAGTCGATGAACAGAAAATGAATCAACATGAATGTTGATAATCAGATGATGACTGAAGTCTTTTTATCAAGCAAATATGTTTCTCTCTCTCTGAGAGGGTGCGTGTAGGTGGTGAGCTGAGAGCGTTAGAGTGATTCATGTCGATTTCAGAAAATAATTGACAGCTAAAGTCAACGTTGTGTACGGTGTTGTGAGGATGTGCACTTTTGAACGCTTTCTGCAGCGTTTCAAAGTTTGCAGGACGGGCGTGCTGCACGCCGCCTGGATTTCGCAGGCTGACGCGAAGCACGGCGTGAGGATCGCTACTGAGCCCCTCGTACTGCGTGGAGGACTGCAGCCTGGCCGTGGGGAAGCTGGTGGGCCACCGCAGCGTGAAGTCCGCAGCGCGCATGAACAACGCGGTGGTCATCTTCCTCGACAGCGTGGAGAAGGCGGACGCGGTGGTGGTCAGCGGGATCGCGGTGCACGGTGCTCATGCCCGTTCTGCCTCTCTCCACGCCGGCGGTGAGAGTGACGTGATGTCGAACGTCCCCCGTTCATCGGGGACGAGGCTCTGGTCAAGGAGCTGTCAAAGTATGGGAAGATGGTGTCTCCCGTAAAGAAGGTCTCTTCGGGGTGCAAGTCCCCGCTACTGAGACACGTGGTTTCACACAAAAGGCAACTCCTCATGGTCCTCAACGACAGGACCAAGGAGCTCAACCTGATGTTTGGGGTCGAAGTGGAGGACTTTGTGTATGTGATGTTTGCCACTTCTGACAATATGAACTGTTTCAGCTGTGGCAGAAAAGGACATCTCGCCAGAACATGTCCGGGAAAGGACTCTGCCGAGGGTGCAGAAGAACGAGGTGTGGAGGATCGGGACGGTCAGGGAAGACAGGAGAAGACAGGTGGGGTACAACAGGAGGGAGAGGAGGGACAGGAAGAGACAGGTGAGATCAAGCAAGCGGCTGAGAACGGACAGCAGGGGACTGGTGGGGTCCAGCAGGATGGGGAGGCGAGTGATGGGGGCCAGGAAGGGACAAGTGGAGGACAACAGGTAGGGTGAATGTGTGGGGAGGGGACAAGTGAAGTCCAGCGGGAGAGTGAGGTGTGTGAGAGGGGAGAAGATGGGGGGCGTGGTGGAGTCCAGCCAGCCTGCCAGGGGGCGACAGAGTGACTGAGGGTTGATTGAGGCCCAACAGGTTGGCCAGGTGAGTGTGGGGGTGAATGAAGAGACAGGTGGTGTCAGACAGCTCAGCCAAGAGAGAGGGAAGGTGTGAGTGGGGTTCAACAGGTGGTTCTGGGGTGAAGAAGGGCAGGAGGAGCTGGAAAAAGTCAGAGACACGTGCTGAGGAAATGCTGTCTGAAAGCAGCGCCGAGGACATGGAGGGGGAGGAGGAGGAACAGTAAAGCCCCTGAAGAGAAGGAAGACGAGGAGCAGCGGAGGAGCCTCGAGCCAAGAAAGGGTCAGAAAACAGAAGGAGAACAAGAGGGGAAGTGGTGAACCCGGTCCTCTGCTGACTGGGATTCCACTGACGGTGCCTCTTCTGGTGGGACGGTGACCAGCAGGTACGGGGTGGGGAGAGTGAAGCTCTTTCTGAAGGTAACAAAGAACATGAAGGGGTGGACATGGAGGAGTATTTCTCTGACTTAGAGAAGTTCTCTCACTGCTCGGGACGGCGTGAGCAAGAAGGGTAGTGGGAGATGCACCAGCAGGAAGTCTTCCGGATGAGGAAGATCATCCTGAAGATAAACAGGGAAGCGAAGGTGCTTCTGTGGACTGAGTGCGGCGTCCATCCGGTGGAGGAGGATCCTGGCCGGCTGACGCAAGAGGAGATGCTGGTGGGGAATGACTGAGGAGGGAGCCAGCGTCCAAATCGACGGGCAGCTCAAGCTTTTGAATTTTCAGCGTTGTCGTGTATGTGACATGTTTGTGCGTTTTAAAGAAAATAAAGGTTTTTCAAAAAATCAAAAAGAAATCTCTCTCTCTCTCTCTCTCTCTCTCTCTCTCTCTCTCTCTCTCTCTCAGGTGTCCACATTTACCAGAGGATGGTCGGCTGTGAATGGGATGATGAGACCAATGAGGTCAAGGGTTATGATCAGCATGGTTATGATGGAGAAGACTTCCTATCATATGACCTGCAGACAGAGCGATGGATCGCTGCAAAACAGCAGGCTCTCGTCACCAAACAGAAGTTGGATCATAACAGAGCCTTTAAAGCACAGAACAAGAACTTCCTGACTCATGAGTGTCCTGAGTGGCTGAAGAAGCACTTGAGCTACGGGAGGAGCTCTCTGATGAGAACCGGTAGGATCACATGACCTGATGTCCTTCCATGGACACGATGCTCATAAACCTTCTGTTGTTTCATAGCAACATGACAGAGACACACAGAGACCCACTGTGTCTCCCACATTTCTCCCCCCTCACCTCCTTCTCTCCTTCACTGCACTCCCTCCCTCACTCCCCCCCTCACACCTGTCCCCACACTGTCCCTCCATCCTCTTTGTCTCTGCTGTGTTTCTGTCCGTCTCACTGTCTCTCTACTCTCTCTCACACACTGTCCTCCTCCTCCCTTCCAACTGGGCCCCCCTCTTCATCTGTTTGTCTCCCTTCTTTAATCAATGAAACTTTAAAGACATTTCATTCTTTTTTAGTAAACTTAAATACACATAGTTGAGTGTTAAAGAGGCATTTTAAATACATCAAAGATGAAGGATATTAATACACTAAATATCAGTGATGATAATAAAGATGTAACCTGTCCCTCTCTTCTGTCTCCAGAGCGTCCCTCGGTGTCTCTCCTCCAGAAGACTCCCTCCTCTCCAGTCAGCTGCCACGCTACAGGTTTCTACCCCACAGAGCCGCCTCTTCTGGAGGAAAGATGGAGAGCAGCTCCATGAGGACGTGGACCTCGGAGAGATCCTCCCCAACCACGACGGGACCTTCCAGATGAGGGTTGACCTGAAACTGTCCTCCGTCCCTGCTGAAGACTGGAGGAGGTACGACTGTGTGTTCCAGCTGTCTGGTGTGGACGAGGACATCGTCACCAAACTGGACAAGACCAGGACCAACAGGGGTAGGTCTGAGACCCGGAGCGGTGAAGGAGGGAAGCAAACATCCACTTTGTTCACTTTGTGTGTTTTAGATTTGGGAAGTTTTGTTTTCTTACATTTCTAGTCTAGTTTTTATTTGTAGTCATTTTAAGACTCGGATCAGAATTAAACACAGCGAGAGTTATGAACACTGTTTACTGGTCTAGATTAATATATAAATGTGTCAATATTTGGTATTGTAACATGTCACCACAATTCAGACGTTGTAGAATCTGCATTCACACAACTACTGGTCACTTAAAGATGAGTAGACAGAATGATTAAACACGTGTATTAATACATGTATCCATCAGTGAATCAGACAGAGTAAAGTTCAGGAAGGAGGTTGAATATGTGTCTGTCATCATGTGCAGACGGCATAAATAAATGACGTCACATGGTGTGTGTTCAGGTCTGCTGGATAAGTGGATCTTCTTCTTTCTGACCTGCTTCATCTGTTCAGCTTGAGACTCTTTGATTGTTTTGTGCTCCACAGAGAAGCCTGCTGGCTCCACCTTCATCATCATCATCATCGCTGTGGCTGTTCTTGTCGTCATCATCGCTGCTGTGGTTGGATTCAAGGTTTGCAGAAAGAGGAACGGTAGAGGACGATCAGAGACACAGTGTTGAGGAGCATTTGATTTTAGGCTTGAGTTGATGCTTTTATCCAGAATGAGACACTGAAGCAACTTTCACCAGTCACACTTATAAAACCATATTTGCTTTAATTCTGCATTTATTGTTTAGTGCCATTTACTTTTAGACAATTCTGTGATTGTTTTGCACTTGAGACACTTAAACGTAGTTAATTGTTTCTACACATTCTTCAGGCTGTTGTTGAAAGTAATTTTAGCTTTTAGTGGAAAAAAATCAGTTAAAAACTGAGATTGTATCTGGGGAGGAAGCTGTTAGAACACTAAACACTGAAATTCTCTTGCTTTTTATTTCAGCCAAACGCTCTTCAGCCAAACTCTCTCTTTTCTTCTGCTTCTACTGACGGCTCTGAGGTCTCTGAGGAACTGGAATCCTAAACCTTGAAGTCGGCGTCTGCACACAGTGAGTAGCTCACGTGGGACATGAACTATTCACAGCTGCTGTTCCACAAAGCTGCCTCAGTATGAGCACAAGGAGCTTCATGTAAAGAAGTCTTTGACTTTTCTACAACAAAGGTGCAGTTTGGTTCCGTGAGACGTGAGATTATTAAGAGAAAGGCACAGAAAGCTTCACATCAGCTCCTCAGATAAAGTCTGATATTCAAAGCTCTACATTAACTTCTAGGACTCACTACCACATGTTTATCAAAATGGAGTCAAAGTAGTTTGTGGTAAATGATTTAGTTTTTCTTTTATGTATTTGTTTTCCTTTAGGCTTAGTGGTGAATATTGCTCTGGGATCAACAAGCGATGCTCCACATTCTTCTCCATAAACTGTCAATTATGGCTCATCTGATTTAAACGTCTGAATCAGGGTTGGTGAACATCTGGAAACTGTGGAAACATCACAGTCACTTTAAATTATTTGGATAGTTTGGTTTTTAATAAAAAGGTTAAAATAAAACGGGCGATGATTATTTTAGGAGACGCTCAAATCAACAGTTATCAAAGTGCTCACAGACTAGTGTGTCTATCTCAAACAAATCCACCATATTTACTCTTGATACTTCTGCTGT
>BMAF01002853.1:0-54074 GCA_014132575.2 Gasterosteus nipponicus | reverse complement strand
CACTGAGAATACCACATAACACCGCTGCTGTAAGGTAACCACTTCCCAACCTAAGGTGGTTCATGGTACCGTGTTATTTATTACGTTGCAGCCCTGTTTTTCAGCCGCGTTCACTAGATGGCACTCGTAAGCAGTGATTCGGCCTTTTGCCCGGAAATCCTCTTATTGTGCCAAACGCTCACGCAGCCAGTTTGCAGGAAATCACGTGACTTATGATAAGAATTAACAAATCAACCAAAGCGCGGCGCTGTTACACTGTCTCAAGGACTCAGCACCGGTCAGGGCTGTTTATTGTCTTTAAACTGACAGAGGATCAGTTTCTGTTCACCACATTTTGCTCTCTGAAGTCAAACACATAAAACAAGATCAGTTTTTTGGTATTACCTTCCTGTATGAACTGGAAATGTCCTTTAAGGTGTGTTTGATTGAATGCTTTTCCCTTTATTAACTGAGGAAACCACAGCGACGTAGTAACACTGTGCTGCACTAATGTTGGGGTTTACCCGTCTATTACATAATGCTACAGCTCCCTGCTCAGTCCAAAGGACATGGTTACTTTTACTTCATCCACAACAGTATCACGACTTATCTAAAGGACTCATTTTCATATGTATTAAAGATCAATAGTTGCACGTGCACTTTTGAAAACCCTTTTTGTAGCATCACGTTGGACCTTTTTCTATTGAAATGCTTCTGTCATCAAAATGAGACGAGGTGTGGAAAAGACGCTGCATCAGTGTCACTTCTGTTGTGCTTTACGCTGCATCACTTGCTCTTTCTAAAGAAGAGCCTCCATTATGTGCCAGTGAAGCCGATCTATCCTGTGACTCAGTCACAAGAGCTCGAGCTGGTTGTGTCTTGGATGAGTCAGGTGCTCAACGAATGCACAACACGGCACAGAAAGTGAAAAAGCAAGAAGAGCTCAGCACTCGGTGGTGCACAAGGAAAGCTGCTCAGCGCATCCGCACATCCAGAGACACACATTTACAGAATGCACTATATAGGTGACTAAAGGTTTCAGGATGCACATTCATCTTTTCTAGACAATCATCTGTATTTTAAATTCACCCTTTTTTTCCAGTGTTCAACTCACGCTGACGGCCATTTTGGGTCTGTGATGAGAAGATGTCACTAAGATGGCGTGTGCCTTTTGCCCTTTTTTCTAACTCCACGCCTCCTGCCATTGGAACCTGCAGGCAGCACTCAGGGTTGTAGATGGGAAGCAGCCAAGTTCATGATAAGTCTGTGAGCCGGGGTGTATCTCCAAAGCGTCACCTTCATTAGAATGATGAATAATAATTCGTCCATAGCAGAACCAGACTCACAGTGAAGCATGTGATTATTAATCAAGTAGGGGGACACAAATGTTTTAAATGTACATTTAAATACAGTAAACTGGGTGGGTGTTCATGTCATAGACCCATTCATTTAGGAATCCCTCACACTCATGATGCGTGACGTTATAAAAGTCTTGCAGGAGTCCAAGAGAAGCAACAGCAGCACGTGTGTGGACGCGTGACTTCAGTCCCCATTTTGTGGAGACGTCTCAACAAGATGGCGGTTAACGTTGCCGATGCTGAGCCTGAGCTTTGTCAATAGAGGGTTGGTGTTTGGCACAACGCCTGATGTCACTTCCGTGTTTTTATGAAATGTCACCAGGCAACTTTCCAAAAAAGCCTCACTGACAGAAGCAAACAAAGGGCTGGTAGTCCGGGGCTTTCAGGTCGCTCACACAACAAAGACACACCTCAAGTCACAGTCAGACCAGAAATACAAGGACCAAACAAACACTAATGTGTGGTTACAAAGGCTCCAACGCCTCAGACTACTAACCAGTACAGTATAACCAATTCACAATCACCACGACAATAGTAAAATGTATTAAGTGCTTCCCTCCTTTTCACTGCACGGCGCGACTCCGTGTGACTCATGAATAAAACCTGCAAACTCTGCTAAACCCCATGAACATTTTACCATGGAACTTAATATACTTTGCTTTGACTTTGTCCCGAATGAATGAATTAACTTTATTCATTAAGCACTTTACATGCACAGAATTCAGCATAAAGGGATTTACACATTTTTAAATACCATGTGCGTCATATGAAGGGGCAGCCGGGCTGTTCAGCGCCCTACAATATAAGGAAGTACTTTTGAATCAAATCCTTGGGGAGAGACAGTGTGAGTTGCGTTATCTGATTTTATTTTGTGTTGAAACCCTGCCAGCAGCATTCTGTAGCTTTACTGCTTTTGGTAGATCGGCATGAAAAGGGTTACAGAATCATGCTTGAAGGAGGCAGTTCTGGTCAATGAATTATACTGAGCTTTACAGTCCAGGTCCATATCTGAAATCATTTATTAATCTAGTTTGACTAGTTCATAACATCCAATGTCATTTCAACAAACTAAATAAGAACAGAAGCATAGTAATAGAGTTGAGGAGGTTCCACGTCTTTTAACTGAAAATCATTCTTTTATTTTTAATATTCACACAACATTTACATAATGAATTTATAAAGGTATGTTTGTACATGTTAAGTACGTGTGTGTTCAACGTGGTCCCCCCAGAACCACCGTCTCAGAGACGGGTCCAGGGTGACAGCGGTGGGTCACTGTGCTGATTTTCCTCTTCAAAGAGCTCCTCCCTCAGTCGGTAGTAGCTCCCCTTCAACTCCATCAGTTCCTGGTGAGTCCCTCGCTCCTGAACTCTGCCGCCATCGATCACAACAATCTGATCGGCCCTCTGGATGGTCCTCAGCTTGTGGGCGATCACCAGCAGGGTCTGGTTAGGACAACTGGCCAAAGCCTGGTGAATCTGTGCAGGGTCAGGACACACATATTCCTCTTTTCAGTGCTTCTGTGTTGTTGAGTTGGTGAGCAGAGTCAAGGGGGCAAAAAACATCAATCCATCTGCAAACCACTCATCCTGCACACTGGGTCACATGGGGGCTGGAGTCTATCACAGCCAACTTCAGGCAATAGACACGGTTCACCCAGTATGGTTGAAAATGTATCTACTTTTCTTGTATATTTGATTAAATGTTTATCTTCATCGCTCAATGCTAATCAATTAATTGAGCAATGATGTGTGCAGCACGTTGTCTCTACTGTACATAAATACTTAGAAGTGATTGATGGTACAGAACTTGTCTGAAATACACAGCCAGGGACTTCTGGCCCTGAGGGATGTTAAGACGTACCTTGTTTTCACTGGTCATGTCCAGAGAGCTGGTTATTTCATCAGAATGAGGACCTGTGGCTGCCTGACCAGAGCTCGGGCGATGGCGATCTGCTGCCTCTGGCTCTTAGATAGTTGGCCCCCACCCTCACCCACCTCTGAGAAATGGACATCATGAAATCACAACAGATTGAGGTGAGTCGCCCGGGTTGGACCCTGACTGAGCACTGCTGGCCCTGTTGTCACCGTGTGCGTCGCTCAAGCTGATGCGAGACGCTCACGATTATGCTGCGTTTGTCTGTAATACATGTAATACTTACTTGGTTTCTTTACATGGCTCATAGGCAATAAAGCAGTTCCTCCAATGTGAGGGAGGACTTTACTGATAATTCCTCCTGGTCATTGTGGAGGTTAGTCTGTGGCTTTTTACAGGTTACACTTGCATCCTCCATGATTGACACTCGTTACCTTTTTGATTCTTCACGGTTCATTTAGTTTACTTTCCCTAAGTTCCAGCATTAATCTCTACAAATGATGTATTCTTTGCTTTTCTTTTTAACAGTAAAAAAAAGGTTACCTGCATCGTAGCCCTTCTCCAGCTTCATGATGAAGTCGTGTGCGTTGGCTTTGCGTGCTGCTTCCTGGATCTCATCCAATGAGCATTCAGCTGAGCCGTAGGCGATGTTGTCTCTGATGGAGCCAGAGAAAGAGGACAGGCTCCTGGCTCACCAAAGCAATCTGTCAATCACACTGTCATCAGCCTTCAGTTCCCAGGACCCCTCTGGCCTCAAGGTATCGGTGCATGTATGGTTTCTAACTGATGTTTCTTGTTGCACTATCAACTTGTCAATGTAACCGTTATGGTACTAAACTAAAAAAGGATATTATTTTCCCAATATGATATTAAATTAAAAACAATTTAAACACAGATAAGAGACAGAAATTGTCCAAAGCAGGAGAGTGGTTTGCGTGATCAAAGCCGTAATGCTGAATCACCTTCTTGTGGAGGAAACGGTGGTCATAGGATTTCAGTGGTTCGTTGTCAATAGGATTTCTCCGTCCCTGCTGCTCATAGAAGCGCTGCAGCAGACTCACACATGTGCTTTTCCCTTTTCCAGATGTTCCCACCAGCGCTGTCATCTGACCTGACTTCAGCTCCAACGAAAAGTCCTAAAAAGAGGAGATGAAACAGAAAAATAGTTTTGTTTTTGTAGCTTATTGTACATTAATTTATAGGCAGCTGTAGATACTGAGGGAACCCTTGTGTACATTTACTTTAGCTTGTCACTTTCTATACTCATCCCGTTTTCCGCTACTGAAATTCATGCTGAAGAAGTCCCTCTCTGGCGGCATGAGTTCACATGAGCTCCTCACCAGGAGCCAGAGACGCGCAAAGTGTCCAAACACGCTGCGAGTCGCCACCAGTCCCGCTGCGTAAAACAGGACAGGTCCACGCAGACTGCGGACACAAAGCGATGCCTTTGCGGGTTACTTTTGCCATATCGGCTGTCATCATTACCTTCGGTCGTCTGCATAACCTTCTCTGTCGCTACTGAGTCTGATGTTTGGTCACTTTCACTTTCATTGTCTGGTTTCCCCGAAATCTAACAACCTATAGAACTGGCTAGGGTTCCTAAACTGAGTGGGTTACACATGTAAACTATCTTTTTATTATACTAACTTCACAAGGGGTAAATAAAAACAAAAATAAAACAGTAAATCACACAGGCATTTTTTTAAATTGCACATAAAAGAAAATCATATTAAAAACGATAAAGTATAATCAGAAAGCATGTAGACTTATGTTTAAGCAGAATGACCAACAATCAACCGCTTAGGCTTCTTACTTTAGTCTGATTAGCAGTGAAGCTAAGAGGGAATAATAATGTGAATAACAAACTTGACTTTGACTCTTTAGATGCTTGTGACACTAAATAACTCTTTTATTTACTTTTACTTTTTTGCCCTCCATTCTTATCCTTCAAAATAAAACCCACAAAACATTGTTTCATGTATTTGCTAGACAATCAGTTTGTAAAGGCCTTAAATAATGTGTTTAATGTGTTATTGTTATACAATTGTTTTCTTTAATCAGATGCAAAAACTAGATAACAACAAAGACGTATCAGCCTTTCTCTCCCCATATTGGCTTCGGCCATTCAAAAGCACACATCTGTCGGCAACTAAATAAAAATAAGTCTGAGTTTGTTTGTTATAATTATCTTAATAATGAACCACAAATTACTTTTAGATTTTTAATGACATAGCGTATCCACAGAGCCATGCAATGATTGTATTTGAAAGAAACTTTTTAGTAAGTATTTGGATTGGTTGCTTTTCTAGTTGATAAGCTGCATGAGCTGACAGAAGAACCAAAGTATTGTGAGCAAACTGAAAACTAGTTGCGTCCCGCACAGCAGCAGCTTGGCAGACCAGAGACGAGGAAATAGGAAATAGGAAGGGTTACTGGTCAAGAAGGTGGGTAAGTCATTTCCTAGAACCACTTTCTCCCCTCCGTGCCGTGTTCATCAATGGACACAATATAGGCCACGCCTCCACTGGAGCCATCGCGGTTTATCGCCAAAGACAGAGCTGCGAGAGGAAGAGGAGAGAAGGCGTGAGGAAGGAGAGGAGGGTTTTATTAGACAACATGTGTCACCTCACATAAATAAAACAAGCAGTCAGTAGGAAGCAAATGTCTGGTGTCTCTTTCACATTCAAATAAAACCGTCTGAGAAAAAAAAAAAATCTTTGTGTGGAAAACCAACGTACTGTTGACAACAAACTGCTGGCACTCCTCCTTGCTCATGCCTCCGCGAAACTCAGCATCAACAAAGCCATAAACATATGAGCTTCCAGAGCCGCCACGGCAAAGGGCTGCCTCGTCAGGAGACCACTCAGGGTTGCAAACACCTGGGAGGAGGTCAAGGGCACAGGAGCAGACAGGAGCAAGTCAGATGAATGGACTCCTGTAACATCATACCTGTTGGCTGGATGGGATTTTATCTTTGATGTGCAACCTTAACGCCACTTTAGCCCAAGTAGCAGACATTCATTTTGACATCATTAACATGCCCCGGTAATCTTTCTTGTTAATGGCTTGAATCTCTGCCATGTTTTACTGACCTGTCCCCCGTCTCTTCTGTCCCAGCCGGCCACGATGAGATGGGCCGACAGCTCCTCTTTGTACTTGTACGAGATGTTCCTCACCAGAGTGGCCGCTGAGCGAACCTGTGGGTCCTCATCGATCTCGATACTGACGGAGGGAGGAAACAGGATATCCAATGAAAACAGCCCAAGATAAACGCTGTACCGTGGTACTGAATGTGTCTTCACCTGTGGACGTCGAGCTGGTAGTGGACGACCTCGGCGATGGTCTGAGCGTCGGCTGCAGAGCCGGACAGAGCACAGTAGATCTTGTCATGGAGGGGAGACAGCTTGTTCATCACCCTGTTCACCACCGACGCCCTGCAGGGAGGGAGGAACAGGGGGAGTTTGGCTTTGTGCAAATGCATCTGCACCCTGCTACTTTTTGTATTTCTGGATGGAAGCTCAGCTGTGTGTCATTGTCTCAGTAACAATCAACACCCAGCATGCAACGCTACTGACAGCACTTCATTTCTACTCTATAGAATTCTACCCTCTGATTCCAGTGTCTTCATTGTGTGATCTTTCTCTGCTGACATTTATTCCTTAAGGCTCCGTAGTTCTACGTGTAACCATCTGATAGCCCACAGTTAAGTGTACTTGTCTAGCAGACTATCCTGTTACAGTAGCCACTATTATTTTATTCCATGTGTCCATCCAGCAACATTGGTGGATCCAAATGTTGTAAGAAAAACATATATGGTGTCATTTCTTTCTAATCATCCAAAATAATGTGAAGTGTGTGGGTATTTCTCCAAGTAGGCCGCTGACTGGTCGATACTGTGATGCGTTGAGTGGGCCGGTCTGACCTCGGGGCCACGTCCCCCCCCCAGTCTGCCCCTGAGTACTTGTATGTCTAAACTAGTGACACTGCATGTTAAAGACGAACAGGTGGAAGGATTTCTTAGTGTCAGTAAGCATTCATCCAAATACTATCTAACACATATAATACTATGTTTCCTCAGAGAGAGAGGCGGTATCATGCAGGTAGAACTGGACCGCGCATGCAGACGCGCACGCACGCGCACGCGCGAGCTCACCCTGCAGACACTCTGGAATCAGACCCCAGCACGACCCCTCCGTCAAACTCTACGGCGATGATGGTGGTCTGCAAACAGAGGTAGAGGTCCTTCAGGGTTCATATGCAGCGGTTCTCGGCGCGGTCTCCGACGTGTAGGACGTCTACTTACTCCGGTCTTCACCTCCTGAGACAACCACTCCGTCCCCGTCTCCTGCAACATGCTGATCCGCTTCTGGTACCGACCGACCGATGTGGAGCCAAACGTTGACTCGAGCAGTCCGGGTTTACGACGTTTTCCTCGGGGAGCCTCTTTGAGTCTCTGGACGTGTTCTCGACGCGTTTGTCCGCACGTCACACGGACTCCATGTTGTCCTCAATCAAATCGAAATTGAAAGTGAAGTTGTTCCTCCTGCAACGAGCTGCAAACACGGACAGTGTGTCCCGATTTGCACTGAAATGCACTTAAACTCAGCGAACATTGAGTCCTCTTTGAGGGGGGGGGACCAAATCAGTTTTCAAAGCCTTTATAAAAGTGTTATGAAACGTGTAAATAACTCATCACAGCAATAAATGTGTATTTACAAGAAGAACGTTTTTTTTGCAGTATGATAGAACTAGAAAGAATAGATAGTTGACCTCTGACAAACGTGTATTTATTGCAGCGAGTGTAGCTGAGTGTAGGAAGAGAATCGATTGAGATGACTTTATTGTTTACCAGCTACCCAGCAGCCTCTCTGCCTCACTTCTGGTCTCCAGGGGACCATCTGTCCAAGAGGACAGCAGGTCGGTTGAGTTAAGGGGTCCGTTCCGACCAAAGTCTCCTGCTTAACAGGTGTGAAGCCCCTTTCTTGGCTCAGGTGGTGATACGCGTTGGTTGGGTCCAGTTTAAGCAAGAACGTACCAGACGCCCTCGAAGACACTGGAGACAGACGGTTAGCTGTTAGCTGTAACACCAAAGGACTCAAAGTGAGAGTCACTCACTATTATTATAATAAATAAAAGTAAGGAGTAAAAAGGAGGAAGGAGTAACAACAATGGAGCTACAACTATAAAGTGTTTTTTCACAATCCAGATAACATCCAATACATTTTTCTTTCCATCAAATAATTGATTTAAAAAGCTTTACAGCTACAGCGGAGGACGACAGAGCTCTAAACAGAAAGCAGAACATGAACTGGATTGATTGTATTGACACATGTTGACTGTGTCTTTTATTCTGGTCCCTCCGACACTTTTGATTGACGAACTCGCCTTTAAGTGCGCAGACTGTGTGACGTACTAACTGTTAGATTGTTAGCCACAAAGTGAATCCACAGCCATGAAATAGTCAAAACCAACGCTCTGCATCCGAGTACATTCAAACCATGAACTGATTCAGGAACAAGGACGGTCATTTGTAGAACAATGATGATTATATTTTAAATTCAAACCATGAACTGATTCAGGAAACATAAATGAACAGCGCTCAACAAATAGAAAGTAGTACAAACCATTTTTACAATGTAGAATCTTCATTTATATTTCAAATATTTCCAAACATATAAAATCAACTACACAAAATGTGATCTGGAAAAAGTAAAAGGCTGATGGAGCCGTTAATTACAAGAGATGGAAGTAGCATTTTGTCGTTTTTTAGGATGTTGATTTTATAACAACTAGTTTTCACCAGATCAATGAAACTTATCATCACTGTTTCCACATTTACAATTTGTCAGTATGGCAGAACTAAACTAATCATGTTCATCGTCTTGTTTTTATGAGTGTGTGTGTGTGTGTGTGTGTGTGTGTGTGTGTGTGTGTGTGTAGTGTGTTACATCCCAGTCCTATACTACATTATTGATGATTGTGGACCATCTGTGATGAAAGGATCAGAATTCTCAGTTACTGACATAAAGATAAAAACAAAAAGTCATTGTTTGTTGGACGCTGTCACTGCTAGAAACTTGGGCAGCTTGTTGGTTGGACAAGTTTAAGGCTCCACCTCCCAGTTTCCGTGATGACCACAAGGTGAGCCACGGTTAGCGCTGAGCTGTAGTCTCTGCCCATGGACCCCAGAGCCAGAGCTGTGACCCAGAGAGAATAAAAGGGAGTAACAGAGCAAAAGGAGGAACAACAGCAAGCAGGACAACCATAAAGGTTTAACAACTGACGGTAAGCAGCATGCAGCGTCTTTCCATAAACCTCCCTGGGGCAGGCTGCATGGGCACCGGAACTACAACATAGACGCATCAAATCACCCAATTTGAGTGCAACCAGAGGCCTTTTTACCAAGCTGAGCTGTGAGCTGTAGGCGTTTTTCATTGAGTGTTTTTCATTTTTAACTGTAACAAACCGAGCAAACAACCAACAAAGACTTCTTCTCATTTTCTGCATTATACTGAATCGTGAGAATCACAAACAAGGACGGTCATTTGTAAAAACACAAAACAAGTATCAGCGTATTTAGGTTCAACAAATAAAAGTAAACGAACACGACAGTACCATTAGTGGCAAACTGCAGGCATTCCTCTCTACTCATGTTGGGTTTGTATTTGGAGCCGACGAGCCGAGATGGAGGTGCTGCCTGAGCCTCCGATGGTCACCGGCTGACCGATCAACATCCTTATCACCAAGAGACACCATTTACACCTGGAGAGGGACGCAGGGTATCAGGACTGCAGCCACACGCCAGTAGGTGGAGTTACTGACCGACTGTCTCTGCTTCCTGTGTGACTGTCACCCCGGACCAGCCCCCCACCTGAGGGCCCTCTTCCTGTCCCAGCCAGCTGTGATGAAGCCCGCCTGCAGCTCCTCTTGTTGTTGTAAACACAGTTCCTGCAGCACTGATGCTGCTGCTATCACCAGTGGAGGGTCTCCATCTGACACTGTGGAATGGGGGGCATTTCCACGATGAAGAGACTTTGAAACTATTATTTTGGGCTCTAATGAGTTTTTATAGCTGTCAGTGTAACAACTAGTTTGTTAGAAGGTTTTTGGTACACAACTCTGTCAACTGTCTTCTCCCTCTTGAGGAATAAAAATATGATTAACAAATTATTATTTTAATGAATTATGAAAATGGGATTCAGCTGGACTTGCTTGTGCTAGTATAGTTGCTAAACATGTGCTATTATATTGATATGCGGTGTGGCACCTATGGAAGGACAGGTGGAACTTTGGGTAGCCTTGGTGACGGCCTGAGCATCTGCTAGTGAGCCGCCATGCAGCAGAAGATCTGGTCATGAACCTGACCACCTTGTTGATGGTCTTAGATGACACATATTCCTGAAGAGAGAGAGGAATGATGAAGAGACTTGATCACCGGCCCTCGGTTGTGTTCCTCCACCACAGTCACAGCGACATTCCTGTTTCCTTACAAATATGTTTAACAATGTCGGCATCTGCAGTATCTTCCCAGCACGCCACCCTCCAATGGAAGCCCTGAATCTGAATCCAATCACAACCCTCCATCAAAAGTGGCAGCCAGGATGGTGGTCTGGGGGAGAGAGGGGGAGGTTCTCACATGCAAGTAATGAATAAGTAGTTACATCAAGCCAACGCAGCAGGAGGCTTACGTGTCCATGTCAGCCACTCTGAGCACCGCTATGCATCATGGGATTTAGAGTTTCTGCTATTTTTTTAAACAGAATAAATGTGTAGCCTGTCGCTTTTCTGCATATTCCGTTCTAGAAGATGTTGTACAGATGTGACTCTCCGTTCAGGTCCAACGCAAACACCTGGGATGTTAAAACACGCGACAGGTCCGGTCCTCGTAGTGTTTGGTTTCCTTCAGGTAACTTAAAGTCTCACCTGTTCATCCGCAGAATCACGTATCGATCATTTCATCCTTCAGCGGGTTCTACGGTGACACTATGGAGCCGGTCCGGTTTACTCACCCCCTGTGCTGACTTTCTGACCCGCGAGTCCACGCTGCGTTTCTCCATTTTCACAGCAAAACCGAAAGAGAAGAAGGAGGCGACGCCCGAACAGCGACCAGGCGCATCGAGACGCGCAGAGGAGCCGCAGACCAGGATCCACTATGGCGCTATCAAATGTCCTCCACGCTCCTGCAGCGGGGTTCAATCTCGACCACGCAGCCAGGTAGGAGCTTCTGTTTGGCTTATAGGCAGATTGTGACTTAGATAGAAACCAATGAAGCTGTGTTACTCACGCAGCTTTCAATCCATTTGAGATCCAAAGTGAAAGTAACTTTCCCTGCTTGTTTGTCACGTTGATCAATGAAACGACTTGGTGATTATTCGTCCATATTATATATATATTACATACATGCATAAGTTGACTCCTGTCTCTCCCTCCCTCTCCAGGAATGCTGAGTTAGAGGGTCTGTTTGATGCACAGATACCTAAACCAGAAAACAGGCACCACCATAGCGGGAGTGGTGTTCAAGGCGAGTACACACACCTGTGTACATCTGCATTTACCCTGAATTGCATTATTTAACACTGTTAAAGTCGACCACACTGTTTCCTTTCCCTGTCATCTCTGCATAACGGAACAGGACAGTCCGTGTTAACAACAATGATGATGAATACATAAATACACCGGGAGGGGATCTGCCCAGTGTATCACAGCACTGCTGGGGCCTGTTTAGCTCCTGTGGGACCACTGAGATTTAAATGTCTTGTTCTAGTGTAAAGCAAAGTGTATAATTGTATAACACTAGAGTAACACACCTCCCACTCGGTGTGTGTTTTTGCAGGATGGAGGGTTCTAGGAGCAGACACAAGAGCCACATCCAGTGAAGTAGTGGCTGACAAGATGTGCTCCAAGATCCATTACATTGCTCCAAATATATAGTAAGTCTTATACGACACACTGAAAGTACCAGGAGATCCACCTTTAAAATACTCTCACTGTTATCAGGCTGAAACGCATGTTCCTTTTGTAGGACATAAGTCTCTTTACTTGTGATTTCCTACATATCCCAGAATGCCTTAGTGCCTCAGATTAAGAACTTAGGTTCTTGTTCTTGTGGTGCATTCTGCACTATTGAGGCTACTGCAGGAGATGGAATAAGTCGCTGCGACTCTTTGGGTATAATGGATTTCATGACTGCTGAAGAAAACAGTTTCTGAAAGGATGCCGCAGTTCCTCTAATCTCTCTTTCCCACCCCTGTAGCTTTTTGTCATATTTTCCCTCAACTCTCTATTCACAAACACTCCTTCCTCTCCTCCTAGTTGTTGTGGGAGCAGGAACAGCAGCAGATACAGAGAAGACCACTGAGCTCCTCTCCTCCAACCTCACCATCTTCTCCTGAACAGCGGGAGGAACCCTCTGTAACGCCATGGTCGCCAACATACTCCAGCAGATGTTGTACAGGTTTGTGTAGCACATGAGCTTGTATCCAACAGTGAATGAGTTAAAAGTACCCAAGTAAAGCCCTGTTCTGATCCGTGTGTTCTCAGGTATACGGCCAAATTGGGGCCAGTCTTATACTGGGAGGAGTAGATTGCACTGGGAACCACCTGTAAACACGGGGCCGCACGGGCAGCGCGAATACGATGCCGCACCTTGCAATGGGTACGTGCGTGATGGAACAATATTCTCTACATCGTGGCTCTATAACATTCACTGTTTGGAATAACATTTGAGTTTGCTGGACTTATTCAACCGATTCTCTCAGACCATGTCTGTTTCTCCTGCAGGCTCTGGGGATCTGGCTGCTTGGGATTCTAGAGGACGGGTACAAACCCGACCTGAGGTACGCCTCTGACAGCTGTTGTTACACACTGTGACAAGGATTGATAGTCAGGATAATATGGAAAATGTTTTAAAAGCATTTATTTCTGTCACTATTGATGACAAAATATAAAAACTGGTATTTGAGGAATTTCTCTCTCTGTCTTTCCCCTGAATTCTTGTAACTGCAGCTGACAAGGCGAAGGAGCTGGTGCGTGCCGCCATCCACGCGGGAGTCATGAATGACCTCGCCTCAGGCAACAACATCGACATCTGTGTCCTCACCAGAGAAGGAGTGGACTACATCAGACCGTACCAGGTGTCACAGTACAAAGACAAAGGTACGAGAGTGACTGGAGTTCTGCTGCATGGGCCGATTTCTAAAGGAGCTGTGTGCAGGATTCAGTCTCTGGTGATGAGGCTGCAGATTGTTTCCTTCCTTTCCAAGTGAGTCAAATGATGTAAAACAAGGACGCTCTAGAGCCAGTATTCAGTCTGTAGAAACATGGCTGCTCATGGAACTCATGAAGAGCAGCCGCTCCTGTAGATATGAAGGGCTCATTCAGAGCTTAAGAAAACACATGATTCTTAGCTTCAGGTGATTATACTTAAGTGAGAACATGCTATGAATATTACATTTACTTTCTTCATAAATACTCTAACTACACACTGCGACTTTAAAGGCTTTCTCTCAGAGCAGTAGATATCAGACTGTATGTGATTATACAATAACATGTTTGCTTTTCAAAGCCCTTGAATCCCTCTAACCATCTATTCTTCTATTCTAGGAAAACAAAATACAAATATGGTGCAGGCACAACAGCGGTTCTGACGAGAAAGTAGTCCCTGTAAAGCTGAGGTTGTAGAGGAGACTGTGCAGCGGATGGATACAGCCTGATCCGCGATGCAGTCACACCTTATAACAACACGTTTAGCAGAAAGTGTCTTTGAGGCTTTATTTGCTGCTTGGTCATGCACTTAAAAATAAAATGCAAGAAGTGAAATCAGTTAATGAACATTGTCATGGTTTCTTTATTTCACTGTGAGGTGACACATGGAAACTGTTTCATGTATCTCAACAAAATTCTAAAATAAAATAAAATTCAAATTGAATGAAATTCTATTCCATCCCTGTTGCTGTTTATTTTCATATTTTAAAATTATCTACTGAATTACTCATATGGGCCATTTCAAGCCTAAAATGAGTGCATTTATATATACTAATAATTACCAACCTGACTACAGTAGATATGAATTTAGAAATTTCACGCATTGATTGCGTGTTTGAATTCTATTACACTCCATTTACATATTTTGCAATTATTTACTGAATGTACTATTAAAATTAAAGCAGGGCCAAGGGAAAAAACATGGACACAAAAGGGCAGACATGGACCGGGAACTCAAGGCAAGATGACGATAGACGAGCGGAACGTCCAAAACATTCAATGACACCACAAGGGACAAGAGACACACGTGGCTTAAATACACGGGGAAGGTGCAGGTGATGCAGGTGGAAACAATCATGGACACGGCAGAAAACAACAGGGATGACAGGACAAGGCATGAGGTGAAGTTAAACGAGGAACACCAGAGGCATGAAACTACAAAATAAAAACCCACATCGTGACAAAATGTCAATACTTCATCAACCTGACTGGGTAGATACAGTTCACTTAATATTGCAGCTATATATATATTTTCAAGCCATATATATGCGGTAATACTCAATTAACCCGACTACAGTAGATATTGTGTTATGAAAATGAATTTCAAACTCATTGATGACGTCATTGACTTCGGCTTTTCTCCAAACCTGATCGCTGCTTCTTGCTTAGTGACTGATGACGACACACACACAGTGCTCTCCTATTGGTCGATGCGATCTGCGTTGTTTTTATTAACAGTACGATTCTAACCACAGTTTTCTTTTATTTGTTTCGATCAAATCAGGTTATAAGTTATATGATGACCAGCTGAACGTATTCGTGTATACTTGTTGGTTTTATGTAGCTAGCTGGCTCTTTTAGCATTTATTTACAATAAAACAGCTTTTAAACCCTTTCACTTTCGAATTCATCGTCCCTTCCCAGGAAGTTATCCGTGACGCTTCTTCAGAGACTTTCGTCATTTCGTAAAACTTAAAGAGCAGAATATAATTACAATATAGTCGAATACGTAATGGCTCTTTTCCAAGTATCTGGTTTGAAGTCTTATGCTGAACTCCGTGAGCAGATTCTTCCAGCCAGACAGACGCATCTCTTCGACCGAACCAACCACTACAACTTCGGGACCAAAACGCAGGAATTTGCTGTCCCTCTGGGTAGACGTGAGTCTCATTTCACCGAGTTTTGCTACAAAATGAAAAGTCTGCATCGTATCAGGTGATCCTGATGCAACAAGCGTGACGCGTCAGACGCGCGGTGGTTCAACGTCTTTTACGCGTCTGTGGTCGCGTTCGCTTCTCCTGCAGCTTCAAATGATGCATTCATCTTCCATGTTACTGTGGAATAACACACATAGACACACACACACGGCACCTACACGCGTGATTCCACCCACTGAGATCCTCTTTGCTTCTATTTTAGCCTTCAGGGTTTCTAGGAACCTGCAGCCGTGATGGTGGTGTGAGTATAGACCTGAACCACGGGACGACCACCCTGGCCTTCAAGTTCAGACATGGAGTCATTGTGGCTGTGGACTCCAGAGCCTCAGCAGGCCGTTACTTGGGTAGACACGTTTTTATTTCTCATGCATCGTATCACAGATGTGTGGAGCTTTGAAATGTAACACAGAGGAACACGGAACCATACAAAGTAAATGAGGCAACAAGAGAAACTCTGAGCTCACAGAATGTCGTCTTTACACAAATGTGTCCCGCTCTGCAGCGTCCAACGACGTCAACAAGGTGATAGAGATCAACCCCTACCTGCTGGGCACCATGTCGGGCAGCGCTGCAGACTGCCAGTACTGGGAGAGACTCCTGGCCAAAGAATGCAGGTCCGTCTGCAGTGCTTTGAACATCAATCTGTCCATTGTGACATTTAATGCTCTGTGTGTCTGTGTATTGATACTAAAATGTGTTCCATGCAGAGGTGAGTAAAGCTCAAGGCTTAACTGATCACTGACCTCACAAAAAAACTTTAATCAAGTATCCAGAGCAAAAGATAACAACACACAAATGTGTAACGGTGAAATGATGCAGTGGTGATATTTTGGACGGACATGCATGTAAAATGAAAGGTGACAGGTCGACCCTGGAAACAACCCTGATTGACGTTTCATTTGTTTGGTGACTTGGTCCCTCCAGGCTGTACAGGCTGAGGAGCAACCACAGGATCTCTGTGGCTGCTGCCTCCAAGCTGCTGTGCAACATGATGCTGGGCTACAGAGGCATGGGCCTCTCTATGGGAAGCATGATCTGTGGATGGGACAAAGAGGTGAGCTGTGCCTTTGAGTCTCTGTGCCAAAACGAACCAGAATCCTTTTTCTTCACTTCCTGTGAAGCAGAGCCTAGAAATAGAAACGTCCTCGCTGCACTAGAGGATTGTGAGGTTGTTTTCTGAGGCAGAATGTTTAACGTGGATGTTTTATGCTCCTGCTGCTTTATTTATATTCAAACTGCCTTCATCATTGTAGAAACTTTACAGTCACTTGTCAACATGTGAAGTAGCTCTAGTTCAACAGGCCCACGTTTAGTTTTGGACCTACGGCATCGAACCGGTTGGCTTTTCTTTGCCGGTTTGCATCCTTAATTTAACAAGTTACTGTGAGGAACTTTTCACTGGATATGATCAAATCAATACTGAATCCTCTGCATGACCTCCATCACTAAACCTGCCCAGCAAGTAAACAAAGGTGATCCAAACAGGGAGGAGGGTTGATGCTGTGGAAAAGGTTTGCATGGATTAACACATGTGACATGTGGGGACTGGAAGGGGCTCTCAGGGAGCAGAGCCACCATGGACAGGTCCTATCACACAATGTTAGTGACAGTAAGAAGGAATCACTTACACGCAAACAAATATCCACTACATGTCAGTATGACACGTGAATACAGAAACCACCTGCTGGCATGTGCCTCTAAATGCATCCATTAAAGTAGCCCATAATATCTGTAAGAAGGAGGAGAGCAGCTCATTTAAACCTTTAAAATATGACCCAAAATGACCATTTACTAAATCTAGTGTTGGTCAAATATCATCAGCAGCTTGTGTTCCGTGACTCAGGAACAGCTGCTGTGTCTGAGATGCTGATTTCCCAGCAGACCATCGGGTGTCTTTGTGTCTCCAGGGTCCCGGTCTGTACTACGTGGACGACCGAGGGACGCGTCTGTCCGGCCGCATGTTCTCCACCGGCTGTGGGAGCAGCTACGCCACGGCGTGGTGGACAGCGGCTACAGGGAGGACATGGCGGTGGAGGAGGCGTCGAGCTGGGCCGCCGGGGCATCGCTCACGCCACACACAGGGACGCCTACTCTGGAGGGGCGGTCAACAGTGAGTACACGCTGGTTTACATCCACCAGCCAACAACACCCGTCCCACGTTGTCTCCGTCACTTCTCTTTGGTCCAGACTGGTATCTCCACTATTGGACGGGTTGCCGGGACATTTCAGGACTAATTGTGTCCCTTTGGTGATCATGTGACCTTTCATGTGTCAACATCAAAGGGTCAAAATGTCAACTTGTCCTTTAGTTTACGACCAATTACCTCAAAACTAAGAACATTTGCACGTAATTTTTGCACTTTGGAAACATGGAAATTGACGGACTTTCAAGCGAGAATAAAAACATAAATAACAGTGATGATAATTAAATGAAATAACCAAAGGGGAATGCCTCAATCATTATTGATCAGTCTATCAGTTGATCTATTCTTACATAAACTTTCCACAAAGGCCCTTTAATCCTCTCTGTTCATTATTTGTTTTAACATCAGTTGGACAACAATTTACCTTTATTTTCACTGCAAATTAAGTATTTCCTCGATTCTGTGTCAAGAGCATTTATGGGGCATTTTTTGCTTGTAAAATATATTATGTACAACTGACTGAAGGTTTCAACCTAACATGGAAACAGCAACGATCCTCTGTGGTTCCTCAATATTACAAAATAAATATACTGTAAGTTTCTGTTTTGAAATCGTATTACATTTAGTGTTCAATGATAAAGTAGGAAATATAAGAAATATAATAAATAAACCTAATTAAACAAAAACAACCTCATGGTGATGAGTCGACCTAGACACTGAAACGTGTTTGATGTCGTTCTCGTCTCCGTCTCTACTGAGACCTCACAAGAGATGCATCAGAAATAAGGGAATAGAGTCATGCAATGTATGTACTCATGGTCTGTGGAAAACGGAAACCTGTGTCCTTACGTGTGTGTGTGTGTGTGTGTGTGTGTGTGTGTGTGTGCGTGTGTCCAGTGTACCACATGCAGCAGGACGGCTGGATAAAGGTGTGTAAGGACGACGTATCCGAGTTGATCCACCGCTACAGGAAGGGAATGTTCTGAATGCTCAGCACTCTGAACACGACTGATGATGCGTTTCTTCCCAAAAGATTCTTTGTCCACTTTTCTAATAGTGATTTTGGAAATGATCCCACTGACGTCTCACAGCAGAGAAATGCTGTAGAAACGTTTCTTTCCTTACACATGAACCTGAACTCTACAGAACCAAACTGTCTCTAAGCTGCTGAGCTCATTGTTTGCTGTTTGTTCTTGGTGATGTAATGCAGGTTCTGTGTGTGTTGATCCTCACGTGCTTCTGTGTAGTAGTTTGTTCTTTGTTAACCAGACATGCTGTTAAAATACTTTCACCAAAACAACACACAGTCCCAAATAAAGCCTGTTGCTCAGCTCCCTGCTGTCCTGTAATGATTGACATGAACTAACCATGAGGACAAATGAGTCAGGTGGTCACATGTCGATGACAATGAAGATATTTAGATTTTAAAGAATTCAATCTCTTTCAGTTCTTTAGTCCTTATTTCAATTACTTCATTTTAGATGCTTGGTGAGGTGGTGACATCATTTTTGTTTTATTATGGTGTGAAATGTGACCAAAACATACAGGAAGTGTCAAATCTTTCCAGAACTAAACCTGTTGGGTGAAATGTTCAAAGCTCTCGTGTTCCTGATAACTGGTGACAGTCTGACTATTAAATACATATTATTATTAAATAAACTGGGTCACATCACTTAAGGCAAATTGTTGGCAGATTCCCAGGAACAGGTTTGTAAAAGAAAACTGAGGACAAAGAGCAATAACACACACACGATGAACAAACACAAACAACATCCAACAAGCCTGGATGAGTAACTAGTGTGTGTTATCTCATCCAGACGGAGACACAGACCTTGGAAGCCTTGACGCATGTCTTGTGTGTACATGTCATGAATTGGGAGACTAAGATCCAGACCTTCAAGCATAACGTGTGTGTGTTGTCTCAAGGGTCTCCCAAAAGGGAAACAACATGCATGTGATTGTGGCTGCAGTCACAGAGGGGAAGCACATGGAATCACAACAACACACAAACATCTGGAGCATTTATTGAACAGCAGGACAAAGGTACAAAAAGGGGAAATGGAGCAACTTCATTCCACCTTCATCTACAAAACAAGAAGTGATTCAGAGCATCACTGTTCAACTCCCACGAAACCAAGAAGGAAAACATCCCTTGATCCAAAACAGCAGCAAGAAATAGTCAATAACATTTCAATCAGTGTGCTCGGATGCTTCAAACCCCAAATTTAATAATATGATACTTTAAAAGGGATCAAAAGACGTTATGAACCAATAAACACTCAGATTTATTTAGAAAACCCTGAATGACAAATTATTATATCTCCAATCTGGTAAATTCATCCGTAAAGAAAAACACAAGCAAACTATTTACACAACCAGGAAATATATGTCTATATTTTGTGTGTGTGTGTGTGTGTGTGTATTTACATGTTTGTTACCAACAATGATTTAACCAGAAACAGCAGAAGTATCAAAGAGTAAATATGGTGGATTTGTTTGAGATGAACACACTGTGAGCCCTTTGATGCTTTCATTGATTTGAACGTCTCCTAAAATAATCATCCTCGTTTTATTTCATTGTGTTACGTCCCCCAGCTCTGGTGTTTGTTGCTACATGTGTTTGGGTGCACCCAGTGTCTTGATTACAGATGAGCTACACCTGAGCAGAACCTGTGTTGGCGCTACAAAGGCTTCCTGGACCGTTCTCGGGGGCACACAGATCCTTGAGAGTCTGCACAACGGTGCTTGCTGCTGCCAAGATCGCCGTTCACCCGTCCACCCGGCAGTGAAAATGTTCTGCGTTTGTATTTTGTTTGAGTTTGTTGTTAAGATATGTTTAATATCCATTTTGTTAAATAAAATACCCCTAGGTTATTTTGATACGAGCCGGTTTGTGTGTGTCTCGCCTTTATGTTAAGGGTGGTGTCCGACCGCCCGTAACATAGTGGGGGCTCGTCCGGGATAAATAGTTTTGATTAAATATTAAATCGGACTATAGTGTAAAATTGCGGAACTTCTGAAAGCTACAACATTTCGGTGAGTATTCTGGTGGGCAATCACGGTTGTCTGTTCATTTGTTTAGTCGATGTTTATTTTATTTTTGGTGGATATCTCAGGAGGATCTCGGATGCCTCGAGCTGAGTAAGCCACTGAAGATACGTAGGTATCTAGAATTTTGGTTTGGTTTTGTGTATAGTTAGTGAGAGTAGTTGGACAACATTTTGCCTATCAGAATACCTTTTGAGTTTAATCATATGGCTTGTGATGTATTGTGGCATATCGCCTAATCAGTGAGTGCTGGTATTCTGGTGATACGAGCGTATTGGTTAAAAGTCGTGGGTGGACATTAGAAATTCGTGGTCGTTTGTAGCATATATTGTGCTTTTTGATTGACCACTTTAGAGAATCGCTACCTTGTAGCTTTGCTGCAGCTTAAACCGCTCGGTGAGTGTGTTTTTTTCTTTAAATTATTGAATTATTTTCTTGACTTCTTCGCGTCTTCTCGTGGTCTAATAATTATTTAGTACTTTATTTCGGTGCGCATTTTTAACCGTCCTTAAAATGGCAACAGAGGAAGCATTTATTAAAGCACCCTCTAATGAGTTACTTTTTAAATTTTCGAAAGAGCAGTTGCTGAATTTGGCAGTAACTTATAAAGTTGAGCTCACTTCTGCTGAAAAACGCACCAAAGAAACAATCAAAGCCGTCCTAAGTCCTAAGCTGCTTTGGTTAATCAGGGCATTTTGCCTGTAGAGACACAATCTCCCACGTCTACAGAAGCATTACACCTGCAGATTCGGTTGAGAGAATTGAGTATCAAAGAGAAGGAAATTGAGTTTGAGCGTGAGCGTATGCAAGCTCAGGCCCGTGGGAACGAACTAGGAAATCGACTGGCTTTGAGAAAGTTAGAACTCGAGGCCCAGAGGGAAGGCGTTGCTCCTTCTGACCCCAATTGTCTTGTGCCACCTTTTATGGAAAGAGATGTGGAGAAATATTTTCCACACTTTGAGTGTGTCGCAACCAATTTAAAGTGGCCAAAAACTGCATGGGCATTCCTCCTGCAATGCGTTTTAGTGGGAAGGGCGCAGGAGGTTTAGTTATCGCTAACTGTGGAGCAGAGCGGTGACTATGATGTGGTGAAAGCGTCAGTTCTGAGGTGTTATCAGCTGATCCCTGAAGCATATCGACAGAAGTTCAGGAACTTAAAAAAAACTGAGCGTCAAACTTTTGTGGAATTCGGTCGAGATAAAGCAGCTGTTTGATCGTTGGTGTTCATCACAGCAGGTTGATAGTCAGGAGAAATTGCGTGAACTAATTCTCTTAGGAGAATTTAAGAACTGTCTGCCAACCGCTGTGGCAACCTATTTAGCTGAGTAGAAGGCCGAATCTATTTCTGAAGCTGCTATACTTGCTGACGAATATGTTTTAACTGCTTAATATTGAAGAGAAAACAGTCCACCAAACCAATGAGTCTCGTTAGTTCTTCTTCGAAGAAAAGGTTGCCTGTCCTTCATGCAGAGACAAAGGTCGGAGAAAGCCCAGTCCATGTACGAGCCCTTTCTGACGAATGGGAGGGTATCTGTCCCTGGTGAAGATGCCGTTGCTGTGCGCATTTTACGAGATACGGGCGCTGCGCAGTCTTTCCTCCTCCGTGGCTTGTTGCCATTGTCTGAAAAGACTGCAACTGGTATAGTGTCCTTGTCCGAGGAATTGAGATGGGTTTTCTCGATGTTCCCTTGCATCACGTGCATCTTGAGTACGATTTGGTGTGTGGTAATGTGGTCGCAACCTTTTTAGTAAAACCAAACTATCCAAATAATTAAATTTGACTATTGATGTTTCCTCACAGTTTCCAGATGTTCACCAACCCTGATTCAGACGTTTAAATGAAAGATGAATGAGCCATAAATTGACAGTTTATGGAGAAGAATGTGGAGCATCGCTTGTTGATCCAGAGCAATATTCACCCATAAACCTAAAGAGAGAAACAAATACATAAAAGAGAAAACTAAATCATTTACCACAAACTACTTTGACTCCATTTTGATAAATACTGTATGTGTTAGTGAGTTCCTAGTTCAAGCTCAAGTTAATGAGCTTTGAATTAGACTTTATCTGAGGAGCTTGTTAGGAAGTTGCATGGATAAAAAAAGGCAGGGAAGGTAGGACTCAAAGGCAGAGTTTTTCGGGAAACAAAAAGGGACTTTGTTAGGGATTTAAGCCAGAAGTGCACCCCTAGTCAGGAAACTATAGTACGTGTAATAATGTTTAGTGTTAGAATTATAGTTTGTGTGATGTTAGATATTAGTTATTACATTAACATGTTAGATGAAGTGAATGCAATTTCAATCAAACACAATTCAGTCATTTAAATCATATAAACACTGTACACATTAACATTCTGTCACAATGTGATGTTAAAACCTGGGGACAGATGCCAATTGCCGTTCTTTATGGATTTCTTCCAATTTTATCCCCAAAGAGGGTTTTTTGGGAGTTTTTTTCTCCTGTCAGGTAATAAATGAACAACTTAATGTAAGGCAGCCGATTGAGGCAAATGTCTTGAGAATTGGACCACATGAACTGTCTTAGATCTTATGATGAAGTGTGATGAACGGTGATCATTAATGGTGGGTTGTTGTAATTAAAGTGTACTAGTTATAAGATGAAGACTTAAACTATGTATGCTTTGTTAAATTCACTCATTGGGGCATAAAGCCAACTGTATCTACATTGAGTGCATTGGAGTGTGGGGGACAGATAGGACAGAGAGGTTTCAGGTTACAGCTGCAGCTTCACACCTCGACGTGGAAGGGACAATGGAGGAGGTGACCCTTTGGAGAAGAGGCCAATTCAAATGCACCAAGGAAGACACACCTCAAGAGGTTTCAAAGGGCCATGGCGGGGGAAAGACTGTTAGAATTTCTCCTGCAGCCGCGTTGATAAGTCACTTTAGACTTGCTCAGAGGATTCTCTATTTCGCGAAATATTCCACTGTTCGCTTAGTATTTCACTTTGTAATTGCATTCCTATAACGTTGTTCAGTTATTAAATAACTTTTGATTTTTGAATTTAAACAAATTGACTCATTCGTGTCCTCGTTTCCGGCCGGGACGAGAACAAAAGGAGTGAGGCCTCCCTTGAGAGCCTTCCGAAACCCTAACAACTTTAATAGTAAAAAACGGTCTTCAAAAATCAAACTCCAAAAAGGCAAAAGCGTAGTCAGGGAACAGGGAAGAGGAAACGAGAACAAGGACATGGACATGGGCTTCTAACAATCAACAACGAACAATGATGCGACCAGTGACAACAGACACACATGGTTAAAATACACTAGGGAGGTGCAGGTGATTGGAAAAAGCTGGAAACAATCATGACATGACAAACAATCACAGGGGAAGACAGGACAAGGCAGGAAGTGACATGACCCAGGGAGAACAGAGGCAAGAAACTACAAAATAAAACCAGACATGAACCCAAACCGTGACAGAACTCGCCCCTCAAGGGCCAAATTCCAGATGGCCCTAACCAGACCAGGAACAGACCAGGGGCGGGAGGGAGGGAAACCTGACTGGTGGGCCACCCGGGGAACACTGGCGGGCGGCCCGGCGGGCGGTCAAACGGCCGGGGAGCCTCTGGGGGTCGGCCCGGCGGACGGTCAGTTGGCCGGCTCCGGCGCGCTGACTGCAGGGCACTGAACGTCTCTGGGATGGCCGGCTGGGAAACATGGAACGTCTCTGGGATGGCCGGCTGGGAAACACGCAACGACTCTGGAATGGCTGGCTGGGAAACACGCAACGACTCTGGAATGGCCGGCTGGGAAACACGCAACGACTCTGGAATGGCCGGCTGGGAAACATGCAACGACTCTGGAATGGCCGGCTGGGAAACACGCAACGACTCTGGAATGGCCGGCTGGGAAACACGCAACGACTCTGGAATGGCCGGCTGGGAAACACGCAATGACTCCGGAGTCGGCGACAGCTGCAGGGCCGGATTCCAGACGGCCCTCAAATCACCAACGGGAGGGTGGGAGAGGACCACGGGATGGGAGGGAGGGAGTCTGAGTCGGGGAGCGGGGACTGGAGGCGTCGGTGTCATGAGTCTCGGGGCCGGAACTGGCCAAGTCGGGGCCACGAGTAGTGGGGTCGGTACCGGGGTTGGGGCCTGGAGTCGTGGGGCCGGTACCGGGTGCATGGATCGTGGAAGGCCTTGGGTCGGGAGGCCGGAACGGGAAGTCAGTGCGGGCCAGTGCTGGACATTGTGCGCTGCGGCCGAGCATGGAGAGCTCCAGGTGGCCTGGAGCCGGACCGCGAGGTCCATTACCCGCTCGCAGTGAGAATCGCCGCTGGACAACCACGAAATGGCCTCCTCCTCTGGAGACGGCGTGGTGGGCGGCGGATGGTAAGAGCGGCGACCCGGACGCTTACTGAGGGCTCCGGAAGGGGAGACCAAGTGAAACAGGTATCCGGCTGGAACCCCCGGGAGGACCTTTCCCTCATTATGGGCGGCCAGCCGAAGATTGCGTGGACCGCCCATAGCCCGACCGGTTCCCCTGAACTCTTCCCGGGGAAAAAACTCCTGAGTCCTTTCTTGGTTGCGTCATTCTGTCAGGAAGTTGCGTGGGTAGAGAAAGCAGGGAAGGTAGGACTCAAAGGCAGAGTTTTTCGGGAAACAAAAAGGGACTTTAATAGTCAAAAACCGTCTTCAAAATCAAACTCCAAAAAGGCAAAAACGTAGTCAGGGAACAGGGAAGAGGAAACGAGAACAAGGACGTGGACATGGGCTTCTAACAATCAACAACTACAATGAGACAATCACAGGGGACTGACAGGACAAGGCAGGAAGTGACATGACTCAGGGAGAACAGAGGCAAGAAAAATAAAACCAGACATGAACCCAAACCGTGACAGGGCTGATGTGAAGCTTTCTGTGTCTTTCTCTTAATAATCTCACGTCTCACGGAACCAAACTGAACCTTTGTTGTAGAAAAAGTCAAAGACTTCTTTACATGAGAAGCTCCTTGTGCTCGTACTGAGGGCAGCTTTGTGGAACAGCAGCTGTGAATGGTTCATGTCCACGTGGAGCTACTCACTGTGTGCAGGACGCCGACTTCAAGGCTTAGGATTCAGTTCCTCAGTGACCTCAGAGCCGTCAGTAGAAGAAGGACATTTGGCTGAAGAGTGTTTGGCTGAAATAAAAAGCAAAGAGAATTTTAGTGTTCTAACAGCTTCCTCCCAGCAGATACAATCTCAGTTTTTTTAACCTATTTCTTCCTCTAAAAGCTAAAATGACTTTCAACAACAGCCTGAAGAATGTGTAGAAACAATTAACTACGTTTAAGTGTCTCAAGTGCAAAACAATCGCAGAATTGTCTAAAAGTAAAATGACACTAAACAATAAATGCAGAATAAAAGCAAATATGATTTTATAAGTGTGACTGGTAAAAGTTGCTTCAGTGTCTCATTCTGGATAAAAGCATCAACTCAAAGCCTAAAATCAAATGCTCCTCAACACTGTGTCTCTGATCGTCTCTCTCACCGTTCCTCTTTCTGTAAACCTTGAATCCAACCACAGCAGCGATGATGACGACAAGAACAGCCACAGCGATGATGATGATGATGATGAAGGTGGAGGCAGCAGGCTTCTCTGTGGAGCACAAAACAATCAAAGAGTCTCAAGCTGAACAGATGAAGCAGGTCAGAAGAGAAGAAGATCCACTTATCCAGCAGACCTGAACACACACACCATGTGACGTCATTTCTTTATGCCGTCTGCACATGATGACTGAGACACATATTCAACCTCCTTCCTGAACTTTGCTCTGTCTGATTCACTGATGGATACATGTATTAATACACGTGTTTAATCATTCTGTCTACTCATCTTTAAGTGACCAGTAGTTGTGTGAATGCAGATTCTACAACGTCTGAATTGTGGTGACACGTTACAATAGTTCAGCACGGACTCAAATAAAGCTCTTACCTGGAATGAGTTTACAAAAGGATGAATAAACTTATTTACAGAGAAATGAACCAAATATTGACACGTTTATATATTAATCTAGACCAGTAAACAGTGTTCATAACTCTCGCTGTGTTTAATTCTGATCCGAGTCTTAAAATGACTACAAATAAAAACTAGACTAGAAATGTAAGAAAGCAAAACTTCCCAAATCTAAAACACACAAAGTGAACAAAGTGGATGTTTGCTCCCTCCTTCACCGCTCCGGGTCTCAGACCTACCCCTGTTGGTCCTGGTCTTGTCCAGTTTGGTGACGATGTCCTCGTCCACACCAGACAGCTGGAACACACAGTCGTACCTCCTCCAGTCTTCAGCAGGGACGGAGGACAGTTTCAGGTCAACCCTCATCTGGAAGGTCCCGTCGTGGTTGGGGAGGATCTCTCCGAGGTCCACGTCCTCATGGAGCTCCTCTCCATCTTTCCTCCAGAAGAAGGCGGCTCTGTCGGGGTAGAAACCTGTAGCGTGGCAGCTGACTGGAGAGGAGGGAGTCTTCTGGAGGAGAGACACCGAGGGACGCTCTGGAGACAGAAGACAGGGACAGGTTACATCTTTATTATTATCACTGATATTTAGTGTATTAATATCATTCATCTTTGATGTATTTAAAATGCCTCTTTAACACTCAACTATGTGTATTTAAGTTTACTAAAAGAATGAAATGTCTTTAAAGTTTCATTGATTAAAGAAGGGAGACAAACAGATGAAGAGGGGTGAGACGGATTGGAAGGGGAGGAGGACAGTGTGTGAGAGAGAGTAAAGAGACAGTGAGACGGACAGAAACACAGCAGAGACAAAGAGGATGGAGGGACAGAGTGGGGACAGGTGTGAGGGGGAAGTGAGGGAGGGAGTGCAGTGAAGGAGAGAAGGAGGTGAGGGGGGAGAAATGTGGGAGACACAGTGGGTCTCTGTGTGTCTCTGACATGTTGCTATGAAACAACAGAAGGTTTATGAGCATCGTGTCCATGGAAGGACATCAGGTCATGTGATCCTACCGGTTCTCATCAGAGAGCTCCTCCCGTAGCTCAAGTACTTCTTCACCCACTCAGGACATACATGAGTCAGGAAGAACTTCCTTTGTGCTATCATAGCTCTGTCCTGATCCCACTTCTGTTTGGTGAGGACAGCCTGCTGTTTTGCAGCGATCCATCGCTCTGTCTGCAGGTCAAATGATAGGAAGTCTTCTCCATCATAACCATACTGAATATAACCCTTGACCTCATTGGTCTCATCATCCCATTCACAGCCGGCCATCTTCTGGTTAATGTGGACACCTGAGAGAGAGAGATTTTTTTTTTGATTTTTAGAAAATCTTTATTTTACATAAAAAAACAATTACAGTCATTTCATCTCATTTGCCCGTCTTCTTGCTCAGGATCCTCCTCCGCCGGTCAGACGCCTCACTCAGCCCCATTTCCTCCTTCCCTGGTGATCTTGAGGTTGATCTTCCGTAGTCGGAAGACCTCCCGCTGGGTGTAGTCTGCCCCACCCTTTTTCGTGCAACTGTGTCGCACAGAGCGCGCAAACTTCTCCAAGTCGGAGAAGTAGTCCTCCAGATCCACTCCTCTCTGGTTCTTGGTGGCCAGCAGGAACGATTTCATCCGCCCCACCCCATGCCTGCTGGTGACCGTCCCCCCTGAGGAGACGCTGTCTTCAGAGGCCCACCCTGAAGAGGACCCTGACTCCACACCTCCCACCTTTCCTCTGCGCCCCCCTCTTTTTGCCCGAGAGCCTCCCCTGTTGGCCCTCGTCTTCCTCTTCAGGCGGGGAGCCTTAAAGTCCACCCCCCCCTCTTCCATATATTCATCGCTGTCCGAGGTTCCACCTCGAACAGCTCCCCCCCACTACCAAGTGCCCCCATCCCCTCTTTCACTCGGTCACACACACCTGCCCGCTGGGCTACATTCAACCCCCCATCCACTCCGACATTCATCCCCTCTGACCCCTCACCCACCTGACCGACCGGCTGGCTCTCACCCAATCCCACACTCACCCCCTCATCCACCTGACCGACCAGCTGGCTCTCACCCGCCGCCACAGTCACCCCTCACCCACCTGACCGACAGGCTGACCTCACCCGTTGCCACACTCACCCCCTCAGCGACCGGTTGGGCCTCACCCATCGCCACACTCACCCCCTCACCCGTCCCTACTGTCACCCCCTCATCCACCTGACCGACCGGCTCGGCCTCACCCCCTCCCACACTCGCCCCCACATCCAGCGGAGCGGACGAGGGGTTCCTCTCCGGGCAACCCCTCGCCAGGTGTCCCTCTCCACCGCAACGGAAACACCTCCCATCGTCCGATGTGGCGAACATGGCGTAGTCAAACCCCTCGATCCTCACCTTAATCACCAGGTCGAGGGCCTGGGGTTTGGTGAGGACCAGTTGCCTCCTATGAGACACCACATGCCTCAATAGAGGAGACTTGCAGCCCGAGGACAGTTTTTTAAGCGGGGACACCACCTTCCCGTGTTTGGCCAGCTCCTCCAGCAGCACTCCGTCAGGGACGAACGGCGGAACGTTCGCTACCGTCACCCTGACGGCCGGCACCGCGAGCGGAAGAACGGGCACGTGCGCCCCGCGGACCACCACGCCGCTCGCCACCACCTCGCGCGCCTTCTCCACGCTGTCCACAAAAATGACCACCGCGCGGTTCATCCACGCGGCGGACTTCACGCTCCCGTGACCCACCAACCCCCCCACGGCCAGACCGCAGTCCTCCACGGAGCACGCGAAGCCCGGCGCGAGCTTCACGCCGGGCTTCCGCGTCAGCCCCGTGAGGTCCGACATGCCGACCGGCTACAAACGCAGACAAAAACACATAAAAAGAAAGAAAAGTCACACATACACACCAACACGCATTCACCCCACAAACCACGCCGAAAAATACACGAAATAACAGATAGAAAACACAATGCAAACAATTCACCTCACGCTCCGCACACTCAGCACTCCTTCCGCTCAGAGAGAGAGAGAGAGAGAAACATATTTGCTTGATAAAAGACTTCAGTCATCATCTGATCATCAACATTCATGTTGATTCATTTTCTGTTCATCGACTAATTGATTCAATGTTTCAACACTAAATATCCTGAATGTTTGTTCTAAACTCACTGCAGTCCACTTTAGTTCATTAACTCTCATCTGTATCATACTCCAGATTTTGGGCTCAAACTAATTATTCTTGTCTTTGCAGATGATGTAATAACTATTTCTAATGAATCCATGAATTGTTCACACTGTAAAATGTCAGAGAGGCTGATGAAACCTTGGAAGTGCTTCTTCAGTGTGAACAACACTGAGCAGTATTTCATTCATCACCATTTCAAACAGACAAGAGGAAGAAGTCGTCTCAGTGAGGAACCTCAACTAGAACATGTTGGACGTCATCTGATAAAACCTGGAATGAAATACTGAAGCATCGACTCCCTGAGCTCAAGTAAAGCTCATCTAATCTAAGCTGGAGTTCTAATCAGGATGAGAGGAAATCTTCTTCATCCTGAACAACACGGAAAAGTATTCATTGTGTTTATATACTTATATTTAGGAACTGGAAGCAGAACATGTTTCAGTCAAGAAAAGATCTCAGACTGTTTAATCTGTGTGTGTGTGTGTGTGTGTGTGTGTGTGTGTGTGTGTGTGTGTGTGTGTGTGTGTGTGTGTGTGTGTGACACACACACACACACACACACACACACACACACACACACAAACATAAAGGTTGCAAATATAAACACAAACCTCCAGTTTGGTTGAAGCTTTGTTTTGCTATTTCAATGTTGTCTTTGAAGTCCTGCTGGCATTCCATAGCGATCTCAGTGTTCCTCTTCCAGAACTGAGGATCATCCTCTCTGAGTCTGCTCATCCAGTCCTGTCTGGGTTCTGCTCTCTTGGTGTCACTGTCATAGTGAACAAACTCAACTTCATCCAGCAGCCAAACAGTCACAAACTCTGGGAAGTTTGGGACTCCAGAGGACGCAGTGTGGAAAAGCTTCAGCGAGTGAGTCACTGGAACCAAAAAGGAATCATTATCAGTTCTGATGTCACACTTTAATTAATCAATAATTATGATGTTTTCCTGCACACAGAATTAAAAAGAAACACAGAACATCAAATTCGCCCTGATAACATCTGCTGTGTTTAACAACTCAATAAATACAGAAATAAATGTTTACTTTGATATTTATGATGATTCAGCTTTTAAAAACAGACGTTTATTCTTGTGAGGTTTTAAACAATAACTTTGAACTCAGAGTTTCTTGAAGTGAAGTGGAGACACAAACAAGTTAATAAAGGTAATTTATTTGATCTTTTTATTGCTGTTTACATTTTTTATATTCAAATAAAAATGAATTCATTTTGTTTTTGTTTTTTATGAGATTTAAGTTGTTTGAGTAGAACGATTCTTTTTTTATTCAAACATTTACAAACTACAAACTAATCTGACCTGTTTCTTGTGTATCTCTATATTTAAGTTTAACTATAAAATATCTTTGTGAAAAAACTAAAGTATGAACAGATATACACAGCATTATATTTAAATCTATATCTATCAGCTGGATGAATAGAATCCAAGAAGATTAGAATAATATTTAAAATCAGCACAGTACAAATGTTTCACAATTCTCCACATGTCCTCCGTGTCTGAATTCATATTCATGAGTTTTTATTTCAGCAAATGTTTTGTAAATCTGTCTGAGGATGAATATATTTCCTGTTAATACATCAAATACTGGAGAGAGATGCTGGACGTTTGAGGCTGATTCTGATTAATATAGTCTGAATATTGAATGGTGATAGCATTATTAATATAAACACATGACCTAAACTCACTGGATTCAGATTGATAAATTGTTTTTAGTAAACGAGATGCAAACTAAGAGTTTAAAATCAATTATTATTGATTATCAATTCATTATTATTATTATTAATCATTATTTATTAATGAGCTCAGACTGAGTATGACATTTCTTCACTTGTCTTTCTTCTCACTCATCAGACAACATGTAAACACCAATATATCTGCAATAAGATAATATCTACAAGTAATATTGATGACTGATTCATCAGCATCAGTGTGACGTCATCAGTGATCTGCCGCGCTACGTCATGCTGCCATGTCCGCTTCAAGAGCGATCCGTCCGTTTAATGTCCCGAAGACAGAGACAGCAGAGTGAGACAAACACGCTTCTGTCCTTCACACAAACTCACGAGAGGAAACACGCGCGCACTTTGACAACATGTGTTACTTTTTACAACTTTGTCTGTCGTCATCGAGAGAGTCCTGAGCTAAACATCAGAGACATCAGAGACACTTCAGCTGATGTCTGCAGCCTATGAAGACACGAAGCGTCTCTTCTTCTACAATCAAACACCTCATTAAACAAAGCGTCAACTCACGTGCTGCAGCGCCGTGAAGGCTCATCATCAGGAGAGACAGAACCGAGATCTCCGCCCCGACAAGTCGCATTTTAACGTCCGCTTGTTTTACCGGGAAGGAGAAAAGTGGTGATGAGATGTGCCGACGCTTCGACGCGCGTCGAGTAACTCAGGGGGCGTTTCCTCGACGCGCGTGTCGAGGCTCGCTTCATTTAGGGGAGGAGTTTCTTATCTCATTCAAAGGTGAGGTGTTTATTGTGCTCCAAGGAGTTGGGTTACAATAACAACAGCTCATCCATGCTAAGGCATTACTGTGCCTTAGCATGAGGATAAGGAGGAAACTGGAGCTTCACCCAGCCATGATAAGTCATTACAATATTACAAATGCACCAAAACGATTGTTCCCTGTTCACTTTTGTTTATTGTGCAAATAAAGACCGGTAACAGAAATTCTCTTTTAACCAGCCACCAGAAAACAAGAGCTGGATGAAGCCTCGTCTCCATGATAGTGAAGGACACACAGCCCTGCAGTATTGTCGATGATGTTGGATTCAGGGCATTTGTGTCCAAACTGGATCCTAATTATGTTCTCCCTACAAGGTCGGTATGTATGGGTGCATGCATGAAACAGATGAGTACTGTGTCTCACAGTTCAGCACTATATAAGTTTTCCTTTAGGCTCTGAAGGCCATGAGTATGAGTCAGCTAAGGAGAAGGCTAAAGTGGAAAAGGTGGCTGCTGAAAATATAGCTTGTGTGAAAGCCCTGATGGAGGAGTGGGGAATTGCCAATAAGGTGACATGTGTGGTCACTGATGATGCTCCCAATATGGTTGCCTGTGTGAGAGAGCTGAAGCTTCGGCACCATTTTGGTTGCACACACACTGAATCTGATAGTGAAGAAGGCACTTGACCAGCAGCCTGTGCTCTCTGGTGGGCTTCTTTAGAAGCAGCACCACTGCTAAGGTATGCTCTTTCCCTTTATTCCAATTTATTTAACTCTAAGAGTTTGTCTGTGTTCCTACTGCAGTGATTTAATGGCCTACTCATCTGTATCTTTAAAGGATAAGCTTACACAAGTGCAACTTCATCTGGGGATGGCAAACATGAAGCTAATGCAAGAAGTGGAAAGTCAGCCAGTAGGAGCAGCGTTAGCTGGGTTACAACATGACATCCATGGAGGGTGCCTTTCTTTGCTGTCTCCCTTCTATGATCCACTGTAGAGCTGTCGGCAGAGGAAAACGTGCCTGCCTCCAAAGTTGTCCCCCTCGTGAAGATGCTGGAGTCTGACCATCTGGTGTCGTGGTGCAGCCAGAACAACCTGGAGCTCAACGCTCTAAAGACAGTGGAGATGGTTGTGGATTTCCAGCGGGACAGAGCCCCACCCTCCCCCATCACCCTGTGTGACTCCCCCGTCACTATTGTGGATTCCTTCCGTTTCCTGGGCTCCATCATCACCCAGGACCTCAAGTGACCTCATTCATCACTTTGTCACTTGTCACTTTGTCTCTTGTCTGTTACTTGTTCGTTAGTGCACTTTATGTCATACATGTTGGTGAAGTTTGTGTTTGTGTCCCGTCTTACGTCTGATTTTGAGACTTCCTGTTTTATTGTGGCGTCTAAACCCCCTCTCGTTTCAGGTGTCTTGCCCTTCCTCAGGTGTCTCCTGTCGAGTGTCTCCCCTGATTCCTAATTGTCTCCACCTGTTCCCTCACCTCCCCCATGGATACTTATTGTGCCAGTGTGTCTTGTAGTTTTGCATGTTCACCCGCGTTAGTATTGTGATGTGAAAGGGATCGTTGTATTTTGGTGTTATTAGATATATGATATTATTTGAATAAATCTCCTGCAGTCAAGCCTCTCTGCGTCCTTATCCTCCTTATCCTCCTCCCCGGCTCCGGCCTGATTGACAGCACACACTGGCCAGTATGGACTTGGCAGAGCAGGACCAGCTGACTGCAGCACTGCGCGCACAGGCCTCTCGGCTGGCGCAGCAGGAGGACTTAACGGTAACGGGCTTAGATCGAGGAGTCAGGGGTCTGGCCCACAGCCAGGAGGAGTTCAGGACCACCGTGTCGGCACAGGTGGGACTTCTCAGCTCAGCTCCCAGATGGAGCAGATTCTCACCCTCCTCACCAGGAACGCAGCCCGAACCCGAGCCATCTCCAGCCCCTCCGGACCTCTCCACCGGGCCCACTCCTGTGGACACCGGCGCCAGGTTGGCACCCCCGGAGCGTTATGACGGAACCATCGGAGGGAGTAGATCATTCCTCACGGAATGCGAGGTACATTTTGAACATTCTCCCCATCATTTCCACACAGAGCGGTCCAAGGTGGCATTTATGATGTCGCACCTCACGGGAAGAGCGAAGGCGTGGGGCACTGCAGAGTGGGCTCGGAACTCTGCAACCTGTGCGTCATCCAGGCAGTTTTCCAATGCCTTAAAACTTGTCTTCGACCCAGGGGCGACCGACCGGGAAAGGGCCCGGGAACTCAGTGATATCAAGCAGGGGGGCGAGTCAGTGTGTGATTACGCCATTCATTTTCGCACCATGGCGACAGAGAGCGGGTGGAACACTGCGGCTCTATATGATGTTTTTTTAAAAGGGCCTCTCGGACCAGATCCAGGACCTTATGGTTCCATTGGACCTCCCCCCCGAACTCGATTCACTCATCGCCCTCGCCATACGCTCTGACAACCGGTTGCAGGAACGGAGGCGGAAGCGTGCGAGTCGGTGGACGCCGTCGGTGCTTGGCTCCCCAACGGCACGCTGGAACATCGAACCCCAGCGGACCCCGCCGGAACCACGGTTTCAACGTCCCTTGGAAGGGGACGAGGAGCCCATGCAGATGGGCGGAACCAGGCTCTCTCGAGAGGAGCGGGACCGGCGATATCGAGAGGGTCGGTGCTTTTATTGTGGAGAGCGTGGCCATCTCGCCAACGTCTGCTACGGGAGGGGTAACCAGCGGGTGAGTGAAGTCACAGAAATCACACGCACCCCGCGACGGCTCACCACAGTTATGATGAGACACCACAGCAAGGACATTGAGTTGGGAGTATTGATTGACTCTGGGGCAGATGAGAGTTTTATTGACTGGGACTTAGTTAGGAGCATGGGAATTAGAGTGATCCCATTAAAGAAACCGGTGAAGGCGAGCGCTCAACGGAAACTCTCTCTTTACCATAACCCACGTGACGGAACCAGTTGAACTCTGCATAGCTGGTCATTGGGAGTGCATACGGTTACACCCAATGCACTCGCCCCTGCACCACCTCATCCTAGGCTTCCCGTGGTTAACTCGGCACAACCCACACATAGACTGGCACACCGGGGACATTGTGGGTTGGGGGAGGAGTTGTAGGGACCAGTGTCAGGAGCCACAGCTCCAGGGGATGAGCTCCTCAGTGTCGGGTGTGCACTGACTCTGTTACAGACTCGCAGGTCACCGATCTAACCAAGGTGCCGGGGTGCTGCCACAGCCCTACCACCTCACCGTCCGTTCGATTGCGCCATCGATCTCCTACCTGGATCCCCCATCCCTAAGGGTCGACTGTACTCTGTTTCGGGCCCGAGAGCAGGCCATGAAGGACTACATTGAATCATCACTGGCGGCAGGTTTGATTCGGCCGTCCTCATCCCCAGCAGGGGCGGGGTTCTTCTTCGTGGGGAAGAAGGATGGAACTCTTCGCCCATGCATAGACTATAGCCCGCTGAACGCAATCACAGTCAAGAATCGGTACCCCCTTCCCCTAATGAACACTGTATTCGACCAGCTCCAACATGCGCAGATCTTCACAAAACTAGATTTGCGCAATGCATATCACCTGGTTCGCATCAGGGAGGGGGACGAGTGGAAGACGGGATTCAACACCCCCTCAGGACATTACGAATACCTAGTCATGCCTTTCGGTCTTACGAACGCCCCGGCAGTTTTTCAGGCCATGATTAATGATGTGTTGAGGGACTTTCTAGATCATTTTGTATATGTATACATTGATGACATCTTGATCTACTCACCCGACCTGGACACCCATAAGAGACAGGTTGAGCTTGTCCTACAGCGCCTTTTGGACAATGGGCTATATGTCAAGGCGGAAAAGAGCGAGTTCCATGCCACTACTGTCTCCTTCCTGGGCTTTATCGTAGCTCCTGGAAAGGTTCAGATGGATTCGGCTAAAGTAAGTGCGGTAGCCGATTGGCCTACACCTGATAATCGCAAGAAGTTGCAGCAATTCCTCGGTTTTGCCAACTTCTACAGGCGGTTTATCAGAGGCTTCAGCGCGACAGCAGCCCCGCTCCATGCTCTCACTCCCCCACAGGTCCCGTTCCGTTGGTCGGCCGACGCAGACGCCCATCCTCACACTCCCCGACCCGGCTCGTCAGTTTGTGGTGGAAGTGGACGCCTCCAGCGAGGGGATCGGGGCCATCCTCTCCCAGCGAGCTGAAGGGGACCACAAGCTTCACCCCTGTGCCTTTTTGTCCCGCCGACTGACGCCAGCAGAGCGGAACTATGACGTGGGGGACCGGGAGCTACTGGCAGTGAAGGCAGCATTGGAGGAATGGCGGCACTGGCTTGAGGGGGCTCAGCACCCGTTTTTGGTTTGGACAGATCACAAAAATTTACAATACATTAGGAAAGCCAGCGACTCACCTCGCGTCAAGCCCGATGGTCATTGTTTTTAACCGCTTTGATTTTTCTTTATCCTACAGACCGGGGTCGAGGAACACCAAGCCTGATGCTCTGTCACGGTTGTTCAGCCCCGAGTCGGTGGCCAGGGGACCTGAGCCTATCCTCCTGTGGTTGGAGCAGTGACCTGGCCTATAGAATCCAAGGTGAAGCAGGCTAACGGTGAGACCCCTCCACCTCGTGGGTGTCCTGATAATCGCCTGTTTGTCCCTGTGGAATTGCGCCCTCATGTGATTCACTGGGCTCACTCGTCCCTGCTCACCTGCCATCCGGGCGTACGGTGGACCATGTTTGCCATCACGCAGAGGTTCTGGTGGCCCGCCTTGGAGCCGGAGGTCCGGGAGTACGTGGAGGCATGCTCAGTCTGTGCCAGAAACAAGAACTCTTCCAGAACCCGGGAAGGCTTGCTGCAGCCACTGCCCATTCCGTCCCGGCCATGGGCCGAGATCTCTGTAGACTTTGTCACGGGGCTCCCGACGTCTAACGGTAACACCGCTATCCTGTGCGTGGACAGATTCTCCAAAATGGTGCACTAGATAACCCTACCTAAACTGCCATCAGCTAAGGAGACGGCAGTGGTGATGATGGACAGTGTTTTTAGGATTCACGGGTTCCCCCGGGACATTGTGTCGGATCGGGGGGCCACAATTCGTCTCCAGGTTCTGGAAGGAGTTTTGCAAGCTCATCGGAGCCACGGCGAGCCTTACATCAGGGTACCACCCGGAGGCTAACGGCCAGACTGAGCGCCTCAACCAACAGCTGGAAACCGGCCTCCGGTGCCTGGTGGCGCAGTGCCCTGCAGCCTGGAGCAAGCACCTGACGTGGGTCGAGTTTGCCCATAACTCCCTCCCCACTTCCGCCACTGGTATGTCCCCCTTCCAATGTGTGTTCGGCTACCAACCCCCCTTTTTCCCAGAGTCCGAATCAGAGGTGTCTGTGCCCTCTGCTCACGCCCTGGTCCGCCGCTGCCGCCGCATCTGGGCAGCAGCTCGCCAGACGCTGATCAGACAGGGGGGACAGGGTCAAGAGGGCAGCAGACCGCAGACTGAGACCGGCTCCGGTTTATCAGCCCGGCCAGCGAGTGTGGCTCGCAGCCAAGGAACTGCCTCTGCAGGTGGAGTCACGCAAGCTGGCTCCACGGTTCGTCGGCCCGTTCCCCGTGTCCAGAGTGATCAACCCAGCTGCTGTACGCCTCCGCCTGCCCAGGTCGCTTCGTGTTCACCCCACATTTCATGTTAGCAAAATAAAACCAGTCAAGGAGAGCAGTATGGTGCCAGACCCCAAGCCCCCCCCCCTCGAATGATCGACGGTGGTCCGGTCTACACTGTGAAGTAGCTGTTGGCAGTACGGAAGCGCGGCAGAGGCTGGCAGTACCTCGTAGACTGGGAGGGATACGGCCCGGAGGAACGACAATGGGTGGCTCCCAGCCTCATCATGGACCCTGATCTCATTCAAGGTTTTTACAGAGACCATCCGGAGATTCCACGGCCGCCTGGAATTCGGCCTTAGGGGTACTGTCATACATGTTGGTGAAGTTTGTGTTTGTGTCCCGTCTTACGTCTGATTTTGAGACTTCCTGTTTTATTGTGGCGTCTAAACCCCCTCTCGTTTCAGGTGTCTTGCCCTTCCTCAGGTGTCTCCTGTCGATTTTGTCTCCCCTGATTCCTAATTGTCTCCACCTGTTCCCTCATAGATACTTATTGTCTGCGTCTCCCCTTGTCCTGTGCCAGTGTGTCTTGTAGTTTTGCATGTTCACCCGCGTTAGTATTGTGATGTGAAAGGGATTGTTGTATTTTGGTGTTATTAGATATGATATTATTTGAATAAATCTCCTGCAGTCAAGCCTCTCTGCGTCCTTGTCCTCCCCGGCTTCGGCCCGACTGACACTTTATGCTTAATATTTTTCTTTTTAATATTTAACTTTATTCCCTTGTTTTATACTAACCCTTAGCCTTATTCTACTAACCCATTGCATTAGCATTTCATTCCACTTTATTTTATTACTTGTGCACTGTTGTCTTGTCTGTCTACTGTCGCGCACTAACCGCCAAGACAAATTCCTTGTATGTTTGACATATTTTGGCTAATAAATGTTTCCTCCTGATTCCTGGAGGACACCCTTCAGGAGGAAATGACAAAGCCGGCACCTGCAGCTGCGTTGGAAATGGGAGACCTACGGTGGCCCTGAAGTACAAAACACAACGGAATTAACTTCTTACGGAAAGGGTAGGGCCTTATAGCAGAGGACGGACCCTTCTGATTGGACAGACGGACTGTCTGTCTTTGTTAACAACTATTTTAGACCTTTTTTAACTGTATGTGGCATTAAAATACAACCCTACACATGTGTAACATTATTATAAAACCTGAGACTAATGCTGCTGTTATTTACATCAGACCGCTCAGAGTGAGTGCACAGTAAAATATCACAATCATATACGACGAAGGATCTTTGTTTGACTGAGAACGTTATCAGTTGTTCTGACTGAAAGTCAGACTACAAGCTGCTGTAATCAGTCGTGCTTGCTGTGTTTCATGGTACTGAAATACAGCAAAGAGAAGTGATTAAACCCCATTATAGGGAGACAAGACATGATCCTTGCTGTAATCTGATTATCTAATCAGAGCATTTCTCAGTGAAGTTTCTCACGTCTGAATTACGTGATTTTCTCTGTTTTGTGTAGTGAATTACTGTAATGGTTTTACTGTTTTCACTGTTTGAATTACTTGTGTTTCTTAGCTTTGTCTGCAAATTAAATGTTGTTCACAGCAAAAGAAGGAACCTAAACTTCACTGAGCAGAAGTCTCACTGCTTTGTCTTCAGTCATCATTCAATAGGATCTCGTTCCTTTGTTACAAGGAATAAAATGTAGCAAAGCTGTGAAAGACACATCGCTTTAGTGTTTTGAAAAGCTCTTAGACTGAAATACACATCAAATAAAACCTATAACATGCTAGTTTGAGTTGCCACTGAGCCACACGCCTCCCTCGCGGTAAAACACACACACAACTTATAATTGTATCACATGGAGGTGAAAAAAGGAAAATATATGTTTTTCTATTTTAGGCTATCAATTGTTTTATAAACCTAAATTTTACAAATAACATTTATTCTCTGGAACAGACAGAAGCAGAGAATCACAACAAATCTTCCCAGAATGCAACCTGATTTATTCTCCCACTTTCTGTCTCTGGCAGTTCATGAGGCCTTTATGGCTGCACCTCCTTCTTGGTGTCTAGTGTGTGACACACAGTTCTGCCACGATGTGCATATTATGACAAACACAACTTGCCTCTGCCTGAAGCTTCTTGCCCTCCTCGCTGTGCCACATTCCTCTGGAGTCGGTATCTGCCGTAACCCGTTTCTCACCCAACTATGCGCCATTCGCACCAACTAGGAGCGCCCGCCTCTCCTGTAGGGGGCACACTTTGCTTTTAACACAAATAAAAAAGAACAAAAATAAGTTGTTTTAATACATGGACATAAACTTAAATGCGGCTCATACAATACATGTATGCATTTTGGGGGTTGGACATGCTGACAATAGGAGATCAAAGCACCCACCTCATGATTAGAGGACGATCTCTACCAACTGAGCTACAGCTCCTACTGGCTGTCTTCTTCTAAGTCGCTTTTGAAGGACTTCAAAATAAGTAGAAGACAACTATCACTGCCGATAATGTAGTTTTTATGTCTTTGAAATGAAGAAATGGACACGTTTACAATTTCATAATCAGGCCACAAATCCCTGATTGAACACGTCATTTGGTGTTTGTAACGTGGGTCTGTGAGGAATCCAGGAGAGTTTCAATATTCAGTCTTTATTTACTGTTTTAACACAACCCACATCCGGCTCCAGCCTCTTCGCCTCGCTCAGTCCTCCTCGCGGTCGCCGGATCTCCCCTACTGAAGGCAGAACACACACAGATAAATTCCACCTGAGGCCAATTACGTCTCCTCCCCTCTCCGTCCCCTCTGCAGCTGAGCCAACTCACGCCCGCCACCACAGTGTTGTAATCATGTTGTTCAAGATTTCTGATGTTGATGCTCAAAGACACACATTAAAAAATGTATGTATGCTCGAACTGCACACTAAGTGTGAATTTTAAATCCTTCAACTCTATATTGATTAGTTATCTCAACCAGACGGAGACACAGACCTTGGAGAAGCCTTGACGCATGTCTCGTGTGTATATGTCATGACTTGGGAGACTAAGACCCAGACCTTCCACCTTCAAGCATAACGTGTGTGTGTGTGTGTTGTCTCAAGTATAAAAATCAGAGGGCTGAGACGCAGACCTCCGAGCAGCAACTCAACACACGACTTGTTTCAACTCTGCTCCTACTTGCTAGTGTTCTTTAATAAATGTCCTGTTCAACGATTTTACACACACGTGTTGATGAGGACGGTCTTAATCAATGCGTCTCATGTTTTATTGTTTGATGAAAAGTAAAACCCTCTTCAGATATCTGTGAAGAATCACTGCTTTGCCTCTAAAATGTTCACTCTTCTTGCTCTTTTGTTGGACGTCTGCAGGTCAAAGACTCGTCCCTTTATCCTCAGAGACAACAGAGAACACTGAATATTCAGATCATTGTAGATACTACGACCACAACATGTGCTGATAAGACGCAGGATTTACAAATGTTATTTTGTTACGATAAAATGATCTCAGGCGATGTGAGTCTTCCATTTGCAGCAACTCCCAGCATGCTTTAAACCAGTGAAGTGAAGAACACGACGTTTAGAGTCCAAAGGGAAACAACATGCATGTGATTGTGGCTGCAGTCACAGAGGGGAAGCACATGGAATCACAACAACACACAAACATCTGGAGCATTTATTGAACAGCAGGACAAAGGTACAAAAAGGGGAAATGGAGCAACTTCATTCCACCTTCATCTACAAAACAAGAAGTGATTCAGAGCATCGCTGTTCAACTCCCACGAAACCAAGAAGGAAAACATCCCTTCATCCAAAACAGCAGCAAGAAATATTCAATAGCATTTCAATCAGTGTGCTCGGATGATTCAAACCCAAATTTAAATAATATGATACTTTAAGAGTGATCAAAAGATGTTATGAACCAATAAACATACTCTGATTTATTCAGAAAACCCTCAAATTATTTTCTTCAACCTGTTAAATTCTATCTACTGCAAAGAAAAATACAAGCAAACTATTTAGAAAATAAATGTTTTAATGTCAATATTTTGTGTGTGTGTGTGTGTGTGTGTGTGTGTGTGTGTGTGTGTGTGTGTTGGGGATGGATGGATTCTCACCAGCATGAGACGCAGACAGACAGACAACCAGCTCACAGAGTGTCTGGATGTCGCTGATGTGTTTGCAGTGTTTCCCCAGTGATGGAACCCAACGTGTGTGTGTGTGTGTGTGTGTGTTTACATGTTTACGCGTTTACCAACAATGATTCAACAAACAGCAGAAGTATCAAAGAGTAAATATGGTGGATTTGTTTGAGATGAACACACTAGTCTGTGAGCACTTTGATGCTTTCATTGATTTGAACGTCTCCTAAAATAATCATCCTCGTTTTATTTCATTTCAACCTATTTATTAAAACCAAACTACCCAAATAATTAAATGTGACTATTGATGTTTCCTCACAGTTTCCAGATGTTCACCAACCCTGATTCAGACGTTTAAATGAAAGATGAGCCATAAATTGACAGTTTATGGAGAAGAATGTGGAGCATCGCTTGTTGATCCAGAGCAATATTCACCCATAAACCTAAAGAGAGAAACAAATACATAAAAGAGAAAACTAAATCATTTACCACAAACTACTTTGACTCCATTTTGATAAACATGTGTTAGTGAGTTCCTAGAAGTTAATGTAAGAGCTTTGAATATCAGACTTTATCTGAGGAGCTGATGTGAAGCTTTGTGTGTCTTTCTCTTAATAATCTCACGTCTCACGGAACCAAACTGCACCTTTGTTGTAGAAAAAGTCAAAGACTTCTTTACATGAGAAGCTCCTTGTGCTCGTACTGAGGGCAGCTTTGTGGAACAGCAGCTGTGAATAGTTCATGTCCACGTGGAGCTACTCACTGTGTGCAGGACGCCGACTTCAAGGTTTAGGATTCAGTTCCTCAGTGACCTCAGAGCCGACAGTAGAAGAAGAAGAGTGTTGGGCTGAAATAAAAAGCAAAGAGAATTTCAGTGTTTAGTGTTCTAACAGCTTCCTCCCAGCAGATACAATCTCAGTTTTTTAACCTATTTCTTCCACTAAAAGTTAAAATGACTTTCAACAACAGCCTGTAGAAACAACTAACTACGTTTAAGTGTCTCAAGTGCAAAACAATCACAGAATTGTCTCAAAGTAAAATGTCACTAAACAATAAATGCAGAATAAAAGCAAATATGATTTTATAAGTGTGACTGGTGAAAGTTGCTTCAGTGTCTCATTCTGGATAAAAGCATCAACTCAAAGCCTAAAATCAAATGCTCCTCAACACTGTGTCTCTGATCGTCTCTCTCACCGTTCCTCTTTCTGTAAACCTTGAATCCAACCACAGCAGCGATGATGGCGACAAGAACAGCCACAGCGATGATGATGATGATGATGATGAAGGTGGAGGCAGCAGGCTTCTCTGTGGAGCACAAAACAATCAAAGTCTCAAGCTGAACAGATGAAGCAGGTCAGAAGAGAAGAAGATCACTTATCCAGCAGACCTGAACACACCACACCATGTGACGTCATTTCTTTTATGCCCGTCTGCACATGATGACTGAGACACATATTCAACCTCCTTCCTGAACTTTGCTCTGTCTGATTCACTGATGGATACATGTATTAATACACGTGTTTAATCATTCTGTCTACTCATCTTTAAGTGACCAGTAGTTGTGTGAATGCAGATTCTACAACGTCTGAATTGTGGTGACACGTTACAATAGTTCAGCACGGACTCAAATAAAGCTCTTACCTGGAATGAGTTTACAAAAGGATGAATACACTTATTTACAGAGAAATGAACCAAATATTGACACATTTATATATTAATCTAGACCAGTAAACAATGTTCATAACTCTCGCTGTGTTTAATTCTGATCCGAGTCTTAAAATGACTACAAATAAAAACTAGACTAGAAATGTAAGAAAACAAAACAAAACCCAAATCTAAAACACACAAAGTGAACAAAGTGGATGTTTGCTTCCCTCCTTCACCGCTCCGGGTCTCAGACCTACCCCTGTTGGTCCTGGTCTTGTCCAGTTTGGTGACGATGTCCTCGTCCACACCAGACAGCTGGAACACACAGTCGTACCTCCTCCAGTCTTCAGCAGGGACGGAGGACAGTTTCAGGTCAACCCTCATCTGGAAGGTCCCGTCGTGGTTGGGGAGGATCTCTCCGAGGTCCACGTCCTCATGGAGCTGCTCTCCATCTTTCCTCCAGAAGAGGTCGGCTCTGTCGGGGTAGAAACCTGTAGCGTGGCAGCTGACTGGAGAGGAGGGAGTCTTCTGGAGGAGAGACACCGAGGGACGCTCTGGAGACAGAAGAGAGGGACAGGTTACATCTTTATTATTATCAATGATATTTAGTGTATTAATATCATTCATCTTTGATGTATTTAAAATGCCTCTTTAACACTCAACTATGTGTATTTAAGTTTACTAAAAGAATGAAATGTCTTTAAAGTTTCATTGATTAAAGAGGGAGACAAACAGATGAAGAGGGGGAGACAGATTGGAAGGGGAGGAGGACAGTGTGTGAGAGAGTAAAGAGACAGTGAGACGGACAGAAACACAGCAGAGACAAAGAGGATGGAGGGACAGAGTGGGGACAGGTGTGAGGGGGGGAGTGAGGGAGGGAGTGCAGTGAAGGAGAGAAGGAGGTGAGGGGGGAGAAATGTGGGAGACACAGTGGGTCTCTGTGTGTCTCTGACATGTTGCTATGAAACAACAGAAGGTTTATGAGCATCGTGTCCATGGAAGGACATCAGGTCATGTGATCCTACCGGTTCTCATCAGAGATCTCCTCCCGTAGTTCAAGTACTTCTTCAGCCACTCAGGACATACATGATTCAGGAAGTTATTGCTCTGTGATATCCAGGCCTGCTGTTTTGGAGCGATATATTGTTCTGTCTGCAGGTCAAATGATATGAAGTCTTCTCCATCATAACCATGCTCATTATAACCCTTGACCTCATTGGTCTCATGATCCCATTCACAGCCGTACATCCTCTGCATAGTGTGGACACCTGTGAGAGAGAGAGAGAGAGAGAGAGAGCCGTGTTGAACGGAGCGAGCGAACTTCTCCAAGTCGGAGAAGTATTCCTCCAGCTCCACTCCTCTCTGGTTCTTGGTGGCCAGCAGGAACGATTTCATCTGCCCCACCCCATGCCTGCTGGTGACCGTCCCCCCTGAGGAGACGCTGTCTTCAGAGGCCCACCCTGAAGAGGACTCTGACTCCCCACCTGCCTTCTGCTCTGCTCGCTCGCCCCTTTTGCCCTTCAGGCGGGGGGCCTTAAAGTCCATCCCCCCTCTTCCATGTCGTCCTCGCTGTCAGAGGTTCCACCTCGAACAGCTCCCCCACTACCGAGTGCCCCCATCCCCTCTTTCACCCTGTCACACACACACCTGCCCACTGGGCTGCATTCAACCCCCCATCCATTCCGACATTCATCCCCTCTGACCCCTCATCCACCTGACCGACCAGCTGGACCTCACTAGTCGCCACACTCACCCCCTCATCCAGCGGAGCCACCTTCACCACCTTCCCGTGTTTGACCAGCTCCTCCAGCAGCACTCCGTCAGGGACGAACGGCGGAACGTTTGATTCAGTCACCCTCATAGCCGGCACTGCGAGCGGCAGAACGGGCACGTGCGCCCCGCGGACCACCACGCCCCTCGCCACCACTTCGCGCGCCTTCTCCACGCTATTTGCGAAGATGATCACCGCTCGGTTCATCCATGCGGCAGACTTTACACTTCCGTGCCCCACTAACCCCCGCTTCTTCAGTGTGAACAACACTGAGCAGTATTTCATTCATCACCATTTCAAACAGAGGAAGAAGTCGTCTCAGTGAGGAACCTCAACTAGAACATGTTGGACGTCATCTGATAAAACCTGGAATGAAATACTGAAGCATCGACTCCCTGAGCTCAAGTAAAGCTCATCTAATCTAAGCTGGAGTTCTAATCAGGATGAGAGGAAATCTTCTTCATCCTGAACAACACGGAAAAGTATTCATTGTGTTTATATACTTATATTTAGGAACTGGAAGCAGAACATGTTTCATAACATAACATAAAGGATGCAAATATAAACAAAATGTGTGAAACAAACAAACCTCCAGTTTGGTTGAAGCGTTGTTTTGCTATTTCAATGTAGCCTTTAAATTCCCGCTGGGCGTTCATAGCGAGCCCAGTCTGCCAGTTCCAGAACCAATGATCGTCCTCTCTGAGTCTGATCACCCAGTCCTGTCTGGGTTCTAGTCTCCAGGTGTCACTGTCATAGTGAACAACCTCAACTTCATCCAGCAGCCCAACAACCACAAACTCTGGGAAGTTTGGGACTCCAGAGGATCCAGTGTAGAAATACTTCAGCGAGTGAGTCACTGGAACCAAAAGGAATCATTATCAGTTCTGATGTCACACTTTAATTGATCAATAATTATGTTGTTTTCCTGCACACAGAATAAAAAGAAACACAGAACATCCAAGACACCCTGATAACATCTGCTGTGTTTAACAACTCAATAAATACGGAAATAAATGTTTACTTTGATATTTATGATGATTCAGCTTTTAAAAACAGACGTTTCTTCTTGTGAGGTTTTAAACAATAACTTTGAACTTTGAGTTTCTTAAAGTGAAGTGGAAGCACAAACGAGTTTAAACGTAATTTATTTGATCTTTTAATTGCTGTTTACATTTTTTATATTGAAATAAAAATTCATTCATTCATTTTTTTAAATTTAAAGTTGTTTGAGTAGAAGGATTCTTTTTTTTATTCAACCATTTACAAACAACAAACTAATCTGACCAGTTTCTTGTGTATCTCTATATTCAAGTTTAACTATAAAATATCTTTGTGAAAAACTAAAGTTTGAACAGATTGACACAGCATTATATTTAAGAAACTGTCTTAAACTCGTCATTTTTACCTCCATGGCTGGCAGAGCCGTACATCGAGAGATTGCCTGCTCTCTGAATACCGACTCAGGAGTATTGACTGAACTTTTAACCCCCATGCTGCTTTCCACCATTGCAGCGTTTGGGAGCGACTCATTAGAATGGTCAGGAAAATAATGTTTTCTGTGCTTCAAACATAATGACCTCCGCATAACTAAGGTTTCTGATGACGTCAATGACTTGGAAGCTCTCACTCAGTGCCTCTAGTTCAGTACCTGTCAGACCGGTTCTGGAAACGATTGACAAGGAAGTACTTGCCGCTACTGCAGGTACGACAAAGGTGGACAAAGCCGCAAAGAAGTTTGGTATCATAGGACATTGTCATTGTCATGGATCCAACTGCTCCTCGTGAGTTATGGAAATAAATACCAAGACAGGACAGTTGGAGCGGCCTATATCAAAGATTGTTCTGCTGCAAGAAGCAGTGTAAAGGTCAGGACCAAACCTTGGGTCACGTGTTGGTAACACCTGACGAAGAAAGAGGGACATTTTATTTTTAATTTGTTTATTTTTTAATTAATATAATTGTGCATACTTTTCCCAATTAGGGGCCGGTGTGCAGGAGCCATATGTGATATTTGTGTACAACATGGTACTGGGAGCCAATCTCAGTTGATACAGCTGCAATTGATACAGGTAATGATGCTATCAAAAACGCACAGCGAGGAACCAAATGTATATGCATGAAAATCTGTCACTACACGATTTTAGTTTCTATCGGTATCAGGTGGATGAATAGAATCCAAGAAGATTAGATTATTATTTAAAATTATCAGCACAGTAAAATGTCTGAGTCTTTTGAATAATGTTTCACAATCTTCATGTCCTCTGTGTCTGAATTCATATTCATGAGTTTTTATTTCAGCACTGGTCACTAAAATGTTAATACATCAAATACTGCAGAGAGATGCTGGACGTTTGAGGCTGATTCTGATTAATATAGTCTGAATATTAAATATTTCAGCTGTTAGCATTTTTAATATAAACATGACCTAAACTCACTGGATTCAGATTGATAAATTGTTGTTTTTAGTAAACGAGATACAAACTAAGAGTTTAAAATCAACTTCTGCTCTTCCGGTTTATTAATGAGCTCAGACTGAGTATGACATTTCTTCACTTGTCTTTCTTCTCACTCATCAGACAACATGTAAACACCAATATATCTGCAATAAGATAATATCTACAAGTAATATTGATGACTGATTCATCAGCATCAGTGTGACGTCATCAGTGATCTGCCGCGCTACGTCATGCTGCCATGTCCGCTTCAAGAGCGATCCGTCCGTTTAATGTCGAAGACAGAGACAGCAGAGTGAGACAAACACGCTTCTGTCCTTCCACACAAACTCACGAGAGAAACACGCGCACTTTGACAACATGTGTTACTTTTACAACTTTGTCTGTCTCATCGAGAGAGTCCTGGAGCTAAACATCAGAGACATCAGAGACACTTCAGCTGATGTCTGCAGCCTATAATGACACGAAGCGTCTCTTCTTCTACAATCAAACACCTCATTAAACAAAGCGTCAACTCGTGCTGCAGCGCCGTGAAGGCTTATCATCAGGAGAGACAGAACCGAGATCTCCGCCCCGACAAGTCGCATTTTAACGTCCGCTTGTTTTACCGGGAAGGAGAAAAGTAGTGATGAGATGTGCCGACGCTTCGCAGCTTGTGTCGAGTAACTGAGGGGGGCGTTTCCGCGAAGCGCGTATCGAGGCTCGCTTCATTTAGGGGAGGAGCCAAAAATAATGACGTCAGAAGCCTTTCAGCCCGGCTGTACCACGTGACTGCTTCGGTAAATGGTTCAGATTTTGCCGGGAGGTTTGACAGCAATATAAACCGTTCAGGCTCCATTCAAAATGTGGGTTGTTGCTGGAGATTTACGGTCAGTTGAGAGTTTGGATAGTTTGGACAGCTTTTATGTAGTTTGGAGAAGTTAGAGAGAAATTTGTTAGTTTGGAGAAGTTAGAGAGGGCGAGAGATAGTTTGGAGACTGAGGAGAGAAGGATAGGTGATAAGATGGCCAGCTAGGGAGAGGAGGAACCTTGTGTTGTTTTTGACCCTACCCCTCCTCCCCGAAGTTTTTCATTAAAAGATCATTCTTTTGTTATTAGACAAGTGTGTCTGTTCCTGCAATCTCGCCTCCACATCCCCCGGTTTGCCACATTTGGTGGAGGATGCCAGCAGTGTTGCCAAAGACTCAGAACAAATTAGGTAGACGGAGAAAAACACGCAGCGCAATGGACAACTCGTAGACACTCAACCCAGCAGCCCCAGAGCCTCAGAGCATTACAGGACTTCATGGGGCAGCATCTGATGAGACCAGAGAACCTAACAGAACCAAGCAAACTGGAGAAGATTTGAGAGAACTGCGGGGAGGGAGCGGTGGCCTAGAGCCCAGTGGGGAAGCGCAAAAAGCTTGCTGCGACCCCCCCCCCCGACGTGAATAATTCCGAGGCATTAAAAGCAGCCATTCTAGCCCACTATGGTCACAACCCCCAGACAAGGGCCCAAACAGTTTCACGCTTGGTCCTATGATGCGACGGCCCCAGTGCGGCCACAGGTTGCCACTCTCATGCGCCTAACCTGCAGCTGGTTAACTAAGGGGGATGGGGCCCCCTGCCCTGGACAGAGTTGTCATGGACCGCTGTGTCCGTGCGTTACCAGGAGATGCAAAGCTGCATGCCTCCTAAAGCAGCCCAAAGACTGTGGATGACCTAGTGGAGGTACTGGAAAACCATCAGGGCACAGTGGAATTGATGCGAAGCAGCCAACTGGAGCCTTCACGACTCCACTGACCTGACCCCAGGAGAGAAAGACCAGGGCTGAGAAAGGAGGCCTTAGAGACTCCTTACCACGGGCCGATAACCCGGGAAGAACCTCCCCGTCCAATCCTGCAACGCCGTCCCCTTGTGAATCAGGACCGCCGGAAGTGCTTCACCTGCGGTCAAGAAGGTCGTCTTTCTTGGAACTGCCTGGTAACTGATGTAATGATGCCAACGGCTGGTTCATCTGGTTAACAACAGAACGCCGACAGATACCTCACCACCTGCTGGGCCCCATGAGGTTCCCAAGCCCCAAAACGCCCTGTCTCTCTCTGTCCGAATCGCAAACCAGGATACAGAAGCTCTACTGGACTCTTGGAGTGCCGTCACCCTCCTATAGCCAGAACTGACTACTGGACCCAGAGGACCCACCATCCCAGTGTCCTGCATCCATGGGGATTCACGAGATTATCCCACCACCCGCATTCGGGTTCAGACCACAAGGGGAACGTTCGAAGTCATAGCGGGAGTGGCAGACAACTTGCCCGTACCAGTGCTGATGGAGGTAGAGGTGAAAGATCGCAAAGAAAATTGGAAGCCCGGTTGGTGTTATTCTGCACAAATTCAGCCAAACGACTTCTCTCGTTCTGGTAGATTTATTTGTCAGATCACAGGTCAAGTATGCGCAGGGGTCGTCGTGGCGCAGGGGTTAGAGAAGGTGTGCTGGGAAGCACAAGGTTGTAGGTTCAATTCCAGGCTGCCCCATGTTCCATGTCGAAGTGTCCCTGAGCAAGACACCTAACCCTAATTGCTCCCCAGGCGAAAATGTGAAACGCCATGGGTTTAAAGTGTAATGTAGAGTCGCTTTGGATAAAAGCGTCTGCTAAATGACCTGTAATGTAATGTAATGTAAAAGTATAAGTGCTGCGTTTGCACAGGCAGGAGCAGTTCTGGCAACACGCAGGCCGGAAGAACAACTGACTAACATCAGGAAGAACATTGCATTTTGTATTTCTTGTTAGATATAAAAAGAAAAGATTTCTAATAGCCCTCAACTGGCGTCGAGGAGGAGCGGTTCCTCTCGCCACAACACAAGATCCAATCACATGCAATGTGTAGTCTTCTAACATAATGTGAACATAACGAACAAAGCGTGAGTGTTGTATGGTGCTCGGTGTGTCGCTAAATGTCATCATCAGCCCTGGGTCTGCCTGGTTGGCACTTTCTGCTTCTCCTCTGACCTTGGACTCCTCAAGACAGTGACTCCCCTAAATGAGCACCATGAAAGAGTTTTAGATTATCAATTCCCCCTTTTTACATAATTTATTATGTGAACTACTAAATCAAAAATAACTAATATAGAGGTTAAAAATCTATATCAGTTAGTGTAGCGTCGTCTGCCACTTCCTGTGTGTGAGTGTTGGTACTTTTATTTTTAAATGTAATTAGTATCAGAGTCACGTGGGCAGGGGTGCAGTGGTTTATGAATGAGTGTAGGCATCTAGGAGTGATGGTTGTATGGACATGGGGGTGAGTCGGGAGACGATACTTTTTGTTGACCGTATTCTACAGCGCACTTTATTGCATCGTCGCACAGCATGTATCGCTTCGCCTGCTTGGATGTTTTAACTTGACCTTCGGACAATAAAATCAATCAACTTCACAGGAGGAATCTGCGTCTGTTTGGAACGAGTCCACACACCAATCTCCCGTACTTAGCCTCACGTGACTCTACCGGATTGTAGTCACCACATTTGACAACAAAAAAGTAAATAAATAAGTAATCAGTTGTATACAACAAACGTGCAGTCTTTATCACGGATTCCTGTCGGATTACGGGGTTATGGATCCGAAGAAGAAAGTTGGATTACAGATACATCGCGACAGAGATCCTTACCGAGCCACGGATTCATCCCAACGCGAACAGCCACGGTAGGCACGCAAAATCCCCACTCTCATTCATGCTGCGTTTGGAAAGTTTTGATGGTTTGCGGGTGTCCATATTGGGGATCGCCGTCTATGCGGGTGACGTTCGCCTACATCGACTGTCGAACTGTTTGGCTTGGCCGTGGTGTAAGAATACGTGTTCAAGATTTGGAGCCTGGTCGGGGTTATCAAAAATTCAGCCGAATGACTTCTCTCGTTCTGGGAAATGTATTTGTCAGATCACAGGTCAAGTATCAGCGCTGCGTTTGCAAAGGCAGGAGCAGTTCAGGCAGCACACAGGCCGTAAGAACAACTCACTAACATCAGCAAGAACATCATGTTTTATAACCCTTGAAAGACAGAGAAGGAAAGATTTCTATTGGCCCTAAACTGGCGTGAGGAGGACCTTTCCACCTCCCGCATCTAAGATCCGGTCACATCAATGTCCAGACTCTGACTTAACGTAAACATCGTAAACAGAGTGTGTATGTTGAATAGTGTTGGTGTGTCTCTAACCCCCTTGGCTGGTAAATCTTCTAGTTGACCCGGACCTTACATTCCTCAGCCAGGACATAAACTGACTCCCCATCCTGTCAGACTCGTGTCTGCCTGCTTGGCACATCCTGCTTACCCCCCTTACCTAACTCTTAAATCAAGACTAGACAGCAAACCCCCAACTAAGCCCATGAAAAGAACTTTTGATTATCAGTGGGGAATCGGATGTTGAATCCCGTTTGGAAACGTGAATTTAATTGAACGCTATTGACTCGTTGGTGCACTGTGAAAACTTGAACTCTCAAACTTGAAGGCACAATGAGTGAAACACATGATCGCGACGTGAATAATGTTTCCGAAACAATGGAAAAACGAGAAGTCAAACTAACTGCAAAGGCTTTGGCAATAAAAATGTAAAAACTTCAAAAGGAGCGAAAGGTGCTCGTAGATAAAATCAAAGCGCTAATTTCTGCTATAAAAGAGCTTATGAAAAGAAAGGAAAATGTACATCAGGTGCAACAACAAATACAAACCCTTATTCAGCTCCACGACACGGCCATTGAGCTACATAAGTCATTAATCCCTTTGCTACCCGAAAGCGAACAAATTTTACAAAAGGAATGGTTCTTAAGCGTTGAGAGTTACACCAACGTTTTCAAGGACAATGTTACCCAATGGCTGAGTGAAACTACTGTGAACTTGGATTAAAATGACTTTGATGGCTCAAACAAAGACGTGCCTGACTCTGATATGCACGCCTCACAAGCACCAGCAAAGGCAGTTTCCATGCAGGGAGATCCACAGGATTGTGTAAATCCATCTGACAGCATATCCAACGTGGGAAGCAGGGCCACGGCCAGAAGCTCTCAAAGGTCATCTATATCAAGCATTTCTTCTGCTCGCATAAATGCTGAAGCTGACCTGGCAGCACTAATGGCATGACAAGGATTTCTGAAGGACAGACATGCGCTGGAGGAGGAAGAGGAAAGGATACGAAAAGGAAAAGAGAGACTCAAGATGGACAAGGAAATCGCTGCACACATGGCTAAAGTGAGCGTGCTAAGGGCAGCAAGCATGACCGGTTCTAAAGGCAGCGCCAGACAATCCGACAACATGAATCCTTACTTTAGTGAAGCACAAACACAGTCAATGCAGCTGAGAGCTGATGCTGCTACATTTGTTCTTCAGACGTTGGCAGCACCTAAGAGGGACGAGCAAGTCACGAATAGCATCAGCGATCCAGCCACAAGAGCTAAGGTCAGAATGGCCACCCAAAGTTCACATGTTCAACTTTGTACTTCTCAGCACCATATGCACGAGCATGGAACCACTTTTAGCAACGAAGGGCTTTTAGGCCGAAGTTGTCAAAACGACGTTAATGAAATTATGAAAAGGCAAAATGAAATTTTGAAATGAAATTACAGTTTCACACTTTTATAAGAGCTTTTGAGAACGGTGTCGAAAGCAAGTCGAGCAATTGCAGTGATCGCCTGTATTTCCTTGAACAGTTCACTAGAGGTCGCCCAAGGAACTTGTACGAAGTTGTCAGCATGTTGACCCTGAAAGGGGTTATGCTCTCAAGCTAAGGCTTTGCTACAGGAACACTTCGGTAATGAGCAAATAATTGCCACTGCTTATATGGACCAAGTTCTGTCATGGCCCCCCAATAAGATCCGAAGATGTTAATGCATTACTGGATTACGGTTTGTTTCTTCGAAGCTGTAGCAATGTGATGAACATGTACAGTATATGTATGAACTGGATATGCCCGCTAATATGCTTACAATAGTAAAGAAATTGCCATACAAGCTTCGGGATTGCTGGAGAACAGTAGCCTGCGAGATACAAGAGAGCCGTAACCAAAGGGCTACATTCAGCGGCGTTGTTAATTTCGTTGAAAGGCAAGTTAAATTCTAACACACCCAGTGTTCGAACATCAAGACCCGCACCAGCATTAAGTAAAAGTATGAATCGAACCATCTCTAAACCAAGGAAGTATTTTCGCTACAACTACCACCGTGGAAAATAGGAATATTGGAACACGGGAATGGAAACGGTACACTGTCTTACCCATCAAAGA
>BMAF01002851.1:0-17939 GCA_014132575.2 Gasterosteus nipponicus | reverse complement strand
GGGAAGTTTGGGACTCCAGAGGATCCAGTGAGGAAAAACTTCAGCAAGTGAGTCACTGGAACCAAAAAGGAATCATTATCAGTTCTGATGTCACACTTTAATTAATCAATAATTTAGTTATTTTCCTGCACACAGAATTAAAAAGAAACACAGAACATCAAAGACACCTTGAAAAAACATCTGCTGTGTTCAAAATTAATACAGAAATAATTTTTATATTCAAATAAAAATTCATTCATTTTGTTTTTGTTTTCAATTAGATTTAAATTGTTTGAGTAGAAGGATTCTTTTTTTTATTCAACCATTTACAAACAACAAACTAATCTGACCAGTTTCTTGTGTATCTCTATGTTTAAGTTTAACTATAAAATATCTTGCCTAGTATATCTAGTGAAAAACTAAAGTTTGAACAGATCGACACAGCATTATATTTAAGAAAATCTTAAAAAATCTTAAACTCGTCATTTTTACCTCCATGGCTGGCAGATATTTAAGATTAAATACAGACTCTTAATCCCTAAAGGTTTTGTCGCAGATTGACATTTTTCAGACAACCTCTAGCTGGATCAGAGCCATGGCCAAAAGAGCCGCTACCATGGACCATAGCCTGCTCTCTGAATCACTCCTCAGGAGTATTGACTGAACTTTTAACCCCCATGCTGCTTTCCACCATTGCAGCGTTTGGGAGCGACTCATTAGAATGGTCAGGAAAATAATGTTTTCTGTGCTTCAAACATAATGACCTCCGCATAACTAAGGTTTCTGATGACGTCAATGACTTGGAAGCTCTCACTCAGTGCCTCTAGTTCAGTACCTGTCAGACCGGTTCTGGAAACGATTGACAAGGAAGTACTTGCCGCTACTGCAGGTACGACAAAGGTGGACAAAGCAACAAAGAAGTTTGGTATCATAGGACATTGTCATTGTCATGGATCCAACTGCTCCTCGAGTTATGGATCATGGGAAGAAATAACAAGACAGGACAGTTGGAGCGGCCTATATGAAAGATTGTTCTGCTGCAAGAAGCCGTGTAAAGGTCAGGACCAAACCTTGGGTCATGTGTTGGTAACACCTGACGAAGAAAGAGGGACATTTTATTTTTAATTTGTTTATTTTTTAATTAATGTAATACTAATGCATACTTTTCCCAATATGGGGCCGGTGTGCAGGAGCCATTCGTGATATTTATGTACAACACGATACTGGGAGCCGATCTCAGGTTGGCCACAGATGACAGTGTGTATTATTGGGACAGGGAGTCTATATAAGGGGCACAGGAGCAATTGATACAGGTAATGATGCTACCAAAGACGCACAGCGAGATCAGGAACCAAATGTATATGCAGTTGTGTTTTATAAAGTATAAAAATAATAAATGTGAACTTCATCCAAAGAAAACGAAAGACCAGGAATCTTTGTGTGAGCGAGTGAGGAACAGGATCTTCTCCTGCACCCTGCAGAGTGGCTCACGAAAATCTGTCACTACACTATTTTAGTTTCTATCAGTATCAGCTGGATGAAAAGAATCCAAGAATATTAGAATATTATTTAAAATTATCAGCAAAGTAAAAATGTTTCACAATCTTCAATGTCCTCTGTTTCTGAATTCTTATTCATGAGTTTTTATTTCAGCACTGGTCACTAAAATGTTTTGCAAATCTGTCCGAGAATAAATATATTTCCTGTTAATACATCAAATACTGCAGAGAGATGTTGGACGTTTGAGGCTGATTCTTATTAATATAGTCTGAATATTAAATATTTCAGCTGATAGTATTTTTAATATAAACATGACCTAAACTCACTGGATTCAGATTGATAAGTTGTTGTTTTTAGTAAACGAGATACAAACTAAGAGTTTAAAATCAAGTTTTGCTCTTCCGGTTTATTAATAAGCTCAGACTGAGTTTGACATTTCTTCACTTGTCTTTCTTCTCACTCATCAGACAACATGTAAACACCAATATATCTGCAATAAGATAATATCTACAAGTAATATTGATGACTGATTCATCAGCATCGGTGTGACGTCATCAGTGATCTGCCGCGCTACGTCATGCTGCCATGTCCGCTTCAAGAGCGATCCGTCCGTTTAATGTCCCGAAGACAGAGACAGCAGAGTGAGACAAACACGCTTCTGTCCTTCACACAAACTCACGAGAGGAAACACGCGCGCACTTTGACAACATGTGTTACTTTTACAACTTTGTCTGTCGTCATCGAGAGAGTCCTGAGCTAAACATCAGAGACATCAGAGACACTTCAGCTGATGTCTGCAGCCTATGAAGACACGAAGCGTCTCTTCTTCTACAATCAAACACCTCATTAAACAAAGCGTCAACTCACGTGCTGCAGCGCCGTGAAGGCTTATCATCAGGAGAGACAGAACCGAGATCTCCGCACCGACAAGTCGCATTTTAACGTCCGCTTGTTTTACCGGGAAGGAGAAAAGTGGTGATGAGATGTGCCGACGCTTCGACGCGCGTCGAGTAACTCAGGGGGCGTTTCCTCGACGCGCGTATCGAGGCTCGCTTCATTTAGGGGAGGAGTTTCTTATCTTATTCATAGGTGAGGTGTTTATTGTGCTCCAAGGAGTTGGGTTACAATAACAATAGCGAGGATAAGGAGGAAACTGGAGCTTCAGCCATGATAAGTCATTACAATATTACAAATGCACCAACACGATTGTTCCCTGTTCACTTTTGTTTATTGTGCAAATAAAGACCGGTAACAGAAACCGTATTTATTCTCTTTTAACCAGCCACCAGAAAACAAGCGCTGGATGAAGCCTCGTCTCCATGATAGTGAAGGACACACAGCCCTTCAGTATTGTGGATGATGTTGGATTCAGGGCAATTTCTAATAAGGTGACATGTGTGGTCACTGATGATGCTCCCAATATGGCTGCCTGTGTGAGAGAGCTGAAGCTTCAGCACCATGTTTGCGTTGCACACACACTGAATCTGATAGTGAAGAAGGCACTTGACCTGTTATTTACACCAGACCGCTCAGAGTGAGTGCACAGTATTTTACTGTGCACTCCTTCCTATATGATTGTGATATTTTATCACAATTATATACAATGAAAGATCTTTGTTTAACTGAGAACGTTATCAGTTGTTCTGACTGAAAGTCAAACCCTGTCAGACTACAAGCTACTGAAATCAGTCGTGCTTGCTGTGTTTCATGGTACTGAAATACTGCAAAGAGAAGTGATTAAACCCCATTAAAAGGAGACAAGACATGATCCTTGCTGTAATCTGATTATCTGGGGGGTTTATAACATGCTAGTTTGAGTTGCCACTGAGCCACACGCCCCCTCTGAGAACATCTGCATGCTGCATCTTGTGTGCTCACTTGTTTGGCCGTGTCAGACACACAAACACGTCTCACTGTGTAAAACACACACACAGTTTATCATTTCATCACATGGAAATGAAAAAAGGAAAATGTATGTTTTTCTATTTTGGGCTATTAATTGTTTTATAAACTTAAATCCTCCAGATAGCATTTATTCTCTGGAACACACAGAAGCAGGAAATCACAATAAATCTTCCCAGAATGCAACCTGATTTATTCTCCCACTTTATGTCTGTGGCAGTTCATGAGGCCTTTATGGCTGCACCTCCTTCAGGGACTTTTGTTCCCGTGGACTCTGCTGAAACAGCTCTTCCCTCTGTCACTTCTGGGAATCACTGGGCCTCATTTATAAACGTTGCATCTGGCCAAAAGAACGGTCATAATACCCCGGATCTTTTAAAAAGCCCATTTTACCGGGCATGCATCGGTATTTTCGTCTGTTCAAACTTGAGAGAAATATATCCGGTGCATTTCACCTCAGCAAACAAAAGCGGGTGAAATGAGAACCGCGCAATGGCAGATGCCATGATGCCATCAAAATGCGTAATGGCAAATGGCTGATCTTGCGCTCTGGTGTGCCACATGGAAGGATTGGCTGCTGTTCCAACGCACCATGGCCTGTTTAAGTTCAGATGGCGCTGCCTCGACTGCACTGGAGGGAGGTTATTCTTTCTCCTGATAAGGTGTGCAAAATCATGCTGGCATGTGCTGTGCTACATGATGTAGGTAGCTTCCAAACGGCCTCTGTCCCCTGACCAGTTCCCGATCGCCAATCATGGCTGCACCTCTCATCAGGGGTCGGGACCAGTCCCACCCGTGGCAGACACACTGCTGGCACGAACAGCTCTTCATCCTCTTTGATAACAGACCATCTTTTCTTTATTTACGGGCCTCATTTATAAGTCTTGTGCTCTGCAACCTTTTACCACTGCAAACTCATTTTGGCATGTGTGTGCCATAATGTGCCCTCAAAAAGCATTTTACTCCTTTCCACCTCAACAATGATCATTTTCCACTTCACACTGAGTGAAGTCACGTTTCTTCAAACCCAGTGTTTGCCATGATTTCCCCAATCAATATTAATTTGCCGTTCAGTCTCTCATCAAGAGGCGACAGCAAGATTAAGCCGGAAAAGCTGCGCTGCATTTAGAAGTGATTGTGATTTATTAAGGGAAAACTGTGTAGGACGTGCGTGCGCACGGTTTTCTGAATAGTCTGAATATTTCTGTGCGTACACACGTCCTATGTTTCATCCGTACGCCACTTTTGGCGCAAATCCTCCGCATGGTTTTATAAATGAGGCCCCTGATGAGGCCGTTGGGTGTTTTCGTTTTGGTGTCTAATGTGTGACACGTAGTTCTGCCATGATGTGAATATTTTGGCAAACACAACTTAGATCTCTGCCTGAAGCTTCTTGCCCTCCTCGCTTTGCCACATTCCTCTGGAGTCAATGCGACAATTCACACCCTTAAAAAGTTCATTACTTCCTTCTTCCAACTCCAAACTCCTGGCTAAGTGGCAAGGGCCATTTGAGGTCACACAGCAGGTGGGGGATGTCGACTATGAGGTGGTGGTGTTTGACCCGGGCGGAGCCACGCAAATATACCACCTAAACCTCCTGAAAGCCTGGAGGGAGGCAGAGTCTGTTGCTCTGGTGCCTGCGGTATCAGAAAGACAGGAGCTGGGGCCAGAGGTGCCAAAAGCGGTTAATCCCACCCTGCTCCCGTACGAGGCCCGTCTCTCTGAGGACCAGAGAACACACATTGCCCAGATGTGTTCTCCCCCCTGCCGGACCGACCGAATAGTTCACCGAATTGGCCCAACACAAAAAAAGAGGTGGGGCTTTTCCCTTTACTCTGCCGACCGACGCATCGGACAGGGGGCTGGGGGCCGTTTTGTCCCAGGAGGTGGGGGGGTCGACCGCCCCTACTTATACATCAGCCGGAAGCTGTCCAAAAGGGAGGCCAGGTACAGCAGGGTGGGCGGTGGACTGCGGTACTACCTCCTGCGATGCTCATTCACCCTCTGTTTGGACCACGCCCCGCTCCAATGGCTCCACCGCATGAAGGATACCAACGGATCACTCGGTGGCATCTGGCTCTACAACCATGTACCTTCAAGGCGGGCCATAGGCTGGGGGCGCAGGGGGTATGTGGATTTGGCTCGTCTGCAGAGGGGAGAGAGAGAGGGGGAGTGGCTCAGTGAACGGTGCCAGGTGGAGGCGAATGGCCTCAGCTGAGCTGAATGTTGATTGATTGTGTTTGTCTTGTTATTTAAAACGCAGTAAGGGCGATCGGGACGAGAAGGGAGCCGCAAAACGAGCGAGCTAGACGCCGGGAGCTCTTTGTTTTGAGGAGCGTAAGAAGCAAAATAAAAGTAAACCTAAACCTGCCGTGTCCTGCCTTATTCCGGAACCCCAAAAACCCACACCCGTGACAACATGTATGCATTTTAGGGGGTTGGACATGCTGACAATAGAAGATCAAAGCACCCACCTCATGATTAGAGGACAATCTCTACCAACTGAGCTACAGCTCCTACTGGCTGTCTTCTTCTAAGTCGCTTTTGAAGGACTTCAAAATAAGTAGAAGACAACTATCACTGCCGATAATTTTTTTTTATGTCTTGGACCCATTCTGTTAACTGTCAGATGGTGGACCTTTAACCCGAGTAACAACCAAGCCCAAAATTGAGTGTAAACATTTAAAACAACTAACATAACAGAAATATCTGCTTAATGATTAGTTTTTAGAATTACAAAAGCATCTCTCTTTTAGACTAAAATGTTGAGATTCTTACTTCTTTCAAGCAGGAAGTGATCTCGACCTCGATCACGCCTCCTGAGCATTCACCTTGACGGCCCACAAACCCCCTGTACTCCCCCTCCACTGCCTCTCCAATTGGACGAGACACAGACACACAGCAGGTTCTGATTGGTTTCAAGGATGCAGCCTGTTGCTGGGCGGTTTCCATGGAAATCACTGTCATCATGTGGATGTAGAAACTGGACTAAAGGATAGGGAAACCGCGTTGGAAATCGGTGTTATATTTCTTTGTGATGCAGTTAAAATGGCACACTTTTCTCAGATGACATCTCACTCTGCATCCCAATTGTCCTCCTGCAGGATCCAACCTGCTGAACTTGTTCAAAGGCCTGCCCTCACATTCAACTCTTCAACTGTGCAACTAAACTAACCGGTTAAATCTATAAAGGGTACCAGAGGGATGAGTTGGGCTCTTGAGATCAAACATACTGTATATCATAATAATGGGGGCTGACTGTACTATTAGTTTGGCCTACGCATTGATCTGCCACAAATTAAAAAAAACCTCCCTTTAAAATGGCCCCTTAAAATGAAAGAAATGTTTTAGAATGATTACATTGTATTCAGCAACATTATCATGTCCATTTTGATTTTAGGAGCACTATTCCCTACATCCTTGCTTTTTCTCTTCCTCAGCTCATAAAGTGTTTGAATGCGACTTCAAATAGCTGGTGGGAATCCTCTGATCTACAGTAAAGCCTGAAGAAAATAATCAGAGGCAATAATTACGAGGAAATATTTGGAGGGAGAACCGCAGAGGGAGGGATATGGAGAGGAGAGAGACTAATGGACCGAGAAGACCAAGAGTCCATATTCGCTTACAAGCGCCAGCAGATATCCGATTTAACTCACAAATAGTGTTTGTATTTTACGGTAGAGCGCTGACTTATCTGCGTGGCATTTAGCACGCACATACGACAAATAATCTGCAGGGAAAGCGTCCGGCAGCATTTTGAGTTCTGCTTTTTAGAATGAAAGCAAATTATTGTTTAGCTGTGGCTTGATGGCTTGATGATGGATCAGGCAGCTTTACTTACAGGGATATTTTTGGTCATTGGAAAAGAAGAATGTTGATTGTTTGATTTTTAGTTATTCTTTGCCGCAGATGTACCTGCCAATGTGGAGATTATTAACTGCATTAAGATTTTAGATCCATTGGGATTACGTAGGAATTGTAAGGCTGTAATGCTTATTGCCAAAAGCTATTGTTGAATAGCTCTAAAAAGGAGAGCATTGTGAGATTTAGGCTGAACGACATTGTTATCTCTATGTCTTATATTTCCCCAGTGCAGCGGGCAATTCTGAAATTATTGAACTCAAATCAAATCTGGCCATTTTGTCGATGTTAGTAATACAGCAGTTCTAAGAGGAAGTTAATGGATTAATAGAGAGTATATCGATACAGCTTTGGTTTTATACGTGAGTTAAAAGACCAAGTGAACCTAACAACTATAGATCTATGTTAGAAGTTTATTCTGAAAAGAGAAAAGTCACTCACAGTAACCCTAAGGTATACCCTGCTTTATGGTGTATTTTATTCTAAATCAACCTTAATTTACGAAACGGGCATCATCGCAATCACAATAATTTATTACCATGTATGTTGCAAAGAATTTTTCTTGTCGGGATGGTGTAAACAATCAACATAAATACACAAGCATGTGCACAAGTGCAAAAGTCTAATTATGTTTGAATATAAAATAAAGTGTCCAGTTCATTAGATGTTACCTATTAAGTAATTAGCCGTGACGATGTGCAAAAATTGTGCAAAAATCGGGCAAGAGAGCTTGCCATACAGCAGAGAGGAGATGATTGTTTTCAAGGAGAAGTACACAAACAAGTTCCTGAGGAACTCAGATGCTGGTGAATGACAGGATCTGCATCATCTGCTACAGACCTGTTGGCTCCGTAGGCAAATTGCAGGTGGTCCAGGAGTGGGTCGGATCTCAGGTGGGACTGGACAAGGCGTTCAAAAGACTTCATGACCACACAGGTGAGGGCGTCTGGCTTATAGTCATCAGGTCCTGTGTTACTTGGGTTTTTAGGGATGGGGAGGATGGTGCAGGCTTTGAAGCAGGCCAGTAGGTAGCATGTCTCCAGCGAGGTGATGAGGTGAGACAGAAAACGGGCAGGCTGCCTTCCTGGGGTTCTGACGTTTGAACTGGTTGAGGACTGGGCGCTACGCCTGCTGGACGTTGCCCTACGGTGGGATGTAAACCTTAACGATGATGTCTGAAGCAAACTCCTCTGGGGAGTAAAAGCTCATGATGACATCATCTAGGTCAGGGGAGCAGTGGTGCAGGACCTCTGTCACGTTGCTGTACCAGCTACTGTTGGTGTGAAAACAGATAGTGTCCCCTTTCAGCAAGAGCTTTCGACTTGTCGGTAATGCATATGATCTCGTTAGAGCGCATACTGCCGCTGTCACGGTAGTTTTCTGCATCATGTCTCCCTGGTAACTTCACTTCCTGCCTTGTCTTGTCTTCCCCTGTGATTGTCTTTCATGTCATGATTGTTTCCAGCTGTTTCCAATCACCAGCACCTCTCTAGTGTATTTAAGCCATGTGTGTCTCTTGTTACTTTGTCATTGCATATTGTCCGGAGGTGCATGTCACTGTGTTCATGCTTCTTGTCTACGTCCTGCTTCTTGGAATCTTGCCTTTTTGGAACTTGGAACTATTAAAGCCTTTTGGTTTTTTTGAAAAACTCTGCGTTTGAGTCCTCCCTTCTATCCCCCCCTTGCTGACAGCCGCTTCTAGTTATCTGATTTGAAAAACCTTCCCTAAAAACAGGCCGCCATGTATTCATTGTTTGCCTCCGTGTGCATGAAAGCATTGACGCCCAATCATGCCTTCTGCTTGCAATGTGGGTTCAATATGTTGTCATGTCTTACATCACGAGGTGGAGCAGAAAGAGATCAATCTGCAAGAGGAGGAGGGGGTCTGCTGGTATTCCCTCACTGAGATCACCCGTATCGTTTAATATCAGCTGTGGCGGCCATGAAACGATGGACAGGAACAAGACACAAGGACAAGAAGCGTCCTTCTGGTCCGCCCTGCTGGAATGTCTCTGACCTGAGGAAACACTGTGATGAGGTTTCCTCCTGTGACATCTATCCTCCCTTCCCTCGGTCTCATTCATATCAGATACAGTGTTTACTCTGGCTAGCTGCTCTCTCTGCTGGAGGACTGTTGAAACTACATGTTGGTACTTCAAATGGGGGTACATGCAACCCTCCAGTTGAACTTCTGTAATATGTAAAGTAAGGTGAATTAAATCAGCATGGAAATGGTTTCACACAGGACAGCGGCGTCCTGTGTTTTTATCACTAGTTGCAACTCCCCCTTCCCCCATCACCCCAACACCCCCCATGTAACGTATAAGTCTTCTGACCTGAGAATGATATGGTTGCTCATTTGAATCTAGCTTTTAAAATTCCATTAGTCGGAAGATAAAATAGTGTTAAATATGCCAGTAAACTGACAAATAGAGACTGATGGATTGACCTCTAAAATCCTTCTCTTAGCTTGACACATATAGAGGATTATTCCTTCCAGAAGCTCTCACCCAGGAGGGTCGCTGAAGCGATCGTTTCAGGCAGAAAATGCGATTCATGAAATGTGCAGTCATTTTCCCCCCGTTTGAATACAGCTGACGATTAGTTTACAGCTGAGTAACTGGGTTGTAGACAGTCACTGGCGCCGTGTTTTCCGAGGCAGGTCTGTTGTGCAGGCGGCTCGTGTGTGTGTGGCGACCGTACAATCCACCCCGAGACCCCGCCAACAACGCCGTCCCCTCCGTCCGACGTGAGCTCCACGGTGGCGGATTTCCAGAGTTCCACCTCGTCATCAGCCAGCACACTTTGTCTCGATTCCAGCAGCTGTAAAAACAACAATGAATCAGTACTGTGCGATGCGTACGGACACAACACATCTATCAATGCACCTGAAACAAGTCAGCAAATAAACTCTGACCCTCTTTGTTCTCGCTCGACTCCGCGCTGAATCCTTCACAGCTTCCGCCCGCAATGAGTGTTCCGCCTGAACCTGAAGCTCCTGCGTCCACACGTCTCTAATCGTCTCACAGGCGGCTGGAAAACAATTAAATGAGTGTGGTATGAATACAAAAAAAAAAAAATCAGCAAGTCACAGTAACATTTAACAAGGAAGGAGAAACAGTAAACAGTGTCACTTACACACAATGACGTCGTCTAAATCTGGACTTTTCCCGGAGCAAATACGAGGTCACCGCCTCATTATGAGGCGAGATTAGTCTGTGAAAACAAAATGTACAGTTATGATCGGTATCCATACGTATATATTCCTTATACCGCAGAATGAAAGCATATTCTTTAAATCTGACCCTTGCTCCGGTTCGTGGCGCCTGTAGTTCGTCTCGGAGTTGTGAAGAGCCGGCGCATCGCTTCCTGTAAACGACACGGCAAAGAAAACACACTTTAATAAAAGCTGTTTCTGCTCACTTGTAAGGCTACTAGGCTACTCTTAGCTTAACTTGAGGCTACGCTACTTTTAGCTTAGCTAGCAGTCATCGAACGTATTCTTACCGCCATCTTGGGATTGTGCGCCCGTCTCCTCTTCTTTTGAGTCGGTTCCTCTCCTCCATGGACAGAAACCCTTGCAGAGTCCCGAACGGCTCCAGTGGAGCGAACCGCTCGTTGATATCGGCAGTTTGTTGTTGGAGTTGACGAGGCGATCCACTGAGAGCATTCAGCAGTTTCCTCTCGTCTGTCTGCGGACTGGCGAGAAAGTTGGTGACCACGGAGAGGAGTTGAAGGCGAGTTGAGCGCGAGGCGTCGTCCAGCCATTATTCACGAAGCAGCAAAAAACCAAACAAAGGAACTGGAGATACAGTTCTTCTGAATATAGTAACACACGTGTCTGTTTGTATGCTCGTCTTGCAAGTACTGCTGTATCGGTCATGCTTATGACCTCACACGTGATTGGACGAGGAGTCTAAGGGTCCTCCAATCACATACGAGGTTATTGTTATACGGAAGGACCAGTATTTTAGGAAGACAAATGGTTGGGACTTTGAAACAGCTGATATGCTTTATGTAAAGCAGTGTTTTGGTGTCAGCAGAACGACTTTCCCTAGAAAACTGTACAGTGGTGCCTCTTGAGTCTGACAGACATGCAATGTTGACAATGTATCATCACATGTACCCTTGTGTCACTGAGGTTGAATGTTTTGCCGTGACTTGTAAACGGGTAACATATATGAATGTAACTTACTCAATCGATAGATGCAGAGCATAAAGGTCAGCATATGTTTATGCTAAGTGGTGTGGAAACACTAACAGTTTTGAGGAACCCGTCCTTCACCCTCTAGCACAGGGGTCTCAAACTCGTGGCCCGCGGGCCAATTGCGGCCCTCAGGACGATATTTTGTGGCTCCCGCCTTCATATGAAAGTGTAATGTTAGTGCGGCCCGCGAGCAACCTCGCTGTTGGCAGCCACCGTTCCACCCCAGCGCCGACCGTTCGTTCGCCGGTCGGACTGTCAGTGTCATCTCCCCCGTCGGCCATAATGGTCTGGCCCGCGTTCGGTCGAGGTGGGCTGCATCTGGCCCGTACCTGACTTGAGTTTGAGACCCCTGCTCTAGCAGAACTACGACCAGCCATTATAAAGCAGTTTATAGTTGTTAATGTTGGGTCAAAGGGTACGGCATTTAAACATGTTCTTGCACAAGTTTTCTGGCTTCATCTCCACCCGGACAGACATTTTTATGGAAAGCCAATAGAAGTTTGGGGCTTGCAGGGAACAGACACGTCATACCCAGCATCATTTCTGCCAGTTGAGCGCATTGCTAGAAGATGTGTGGTTCATACATCCTCTGTGCATTTAAGTAAGTCCAAACAAAAGGTCACTGTAGTCCTGCCACTATGCACTGTAGGAGCTCTAGGAGACTGTGATCTCTGCAGACCCCTCATGCTGATTCAAATGTTGTTTGCATGGAATGCTCATTTTACCTTGATTAAAACTCATCTTTTAAAGAAGTTATTTTGTGTATCTTTTTTTACATAACATCTGCCATTGCTAATGGCGTACACAGTAATCTAGCATATTTGAATTAAATTAATCAATTCAAGCTAAAATGTAAGAGTGTATAATTAGGCTGCTGAGCCTGATCTGTTTGTACCAGAGATTTTCTTACCTTTTAAAAAAATGTCACCTGGGCTAAAACTCCCTCTGCGACCCTGATTTGCATTTGTATAGCTCACAGCATTTTCATTTACATGTCAAAGCCTCCCCTAGAATACAATCGTAATACGCAATTGCCCCTGTCTTCCCCTTTTAGGTCAAGGGTCACAATAATGCGATGCAAATTGCCCCTGTCTTCCTCAGTAAAAAGTTGGATGCTGATGAACCGGAAATACTGTACAATTACTCTTATAATTTTACACACATTTTTCAAATAACCGGATAAAAAGACATGTTATCATCATTAGAAGCCCAATCAAATAACCGAAATTTGGATTTTCTAAGAAGAGAGAGAAAAAAAAATTAAAAAAAAAAATCCCAAAGTACTAAATACCCATTTTTGTAATCTGTTATCACCCGTTATAATTCAGGAAGCCTTGTTTGAAAATCAGAATATCAACTTCTTACCCGATGTAGCGGCCGTCTGCCACTTCCTGTGTGTGAGTGTTGGTACTTTTATTTTGAAATGTAAATTAGCATCAGAATCACGTGGGCAGGTGTGCAGTGGTTTATGAATGAGTGTAGGCATCTAGGCAGAGTGATGGTTGTATGGACATGGGGGTGAGTCGGGAGACGATACTTTTTGTTGACCGTATTCTACAGCGCACTTTATTGCATCGTCGCACATCATGTATCGCTTCGCCCGCTTGGATGTTTTTTAACTTGACTTTCGGACAATAAAATCCACACACCAATCTCCCGTACTTAGTCTCACGTGACTCTACCCGATTGTAGTCACCACATTTGTCAACAAAAAAGTAAACAGATGTGACGGGTAGTGTCAAGGGGTTGAGCTGACGTCGTCAATGAGCGCCCTATTTTACGGGCCGTCTCCCGTTCTCTAGCAGTCCGCTGAGAGGAGAGTAGCAGGTAGGTCGCTAACTGGTAGGTTGTTTGTTATGGGGGAAATTGGCAGCTTATAGATCTCAACCTTGCAGGTTTTGCCGGCCGAGTGGAGCCTTCGGACGTCGTTGGGGAGGTTTTAGCTCCTCAGCCTTTCAGGTGGCACACAAACTGCTGTTTTGCGTATCCGGTGCGAGTAGTGATTAGCGATTGTAAACAGCTGATATCCTAACATTGTATGCGTCCGCGCTCCGGTTTTGTTTCGGTACTTGCCTACTGTTGTTTTTATTTATTCGGAGGCGGGGGTGCCTGATGTGTGGAGGAATAGCGTGGGTATTTTCTTAGATCAGATTTTTAGCATGTGGCGTGATATTGCATGAACTGTTTTTAAACGCACTTTGTTTTGACGTTGCGTGAGTGAGTTGCTGTGTGTGTGTGTGTGTGTGTGTGTGTGTGTGTGTGTTGCATGTTTATAGGTTGCACGGGTGATTAGATGAACTGAGGGATTCGCTGTCTCCACACTGAAGCTCGCTCCACCCTCGCCGTGTTTAGGGACCCGGGCAAGTACACAGATTGTTCATGATAAGCTGTCAGCCCAATTAGAATGTGGTGTTTTTTTTTTTTACTGCTGTACTAATAAATTATTGTTTTGTACCACAATATGATCTCTGTTCCTTGAGTTAACCAGAACCTGTATTGTCAGTCAGCTCAAGGACTTCCCCCTCTTATAATAAAGAAAAGACCCTGGTGTTATCCCAGTAGTTAGAAATAAATCAGCTCCCCCCCCCACCCTACTTGGTGTCACACAAATAAGTAATCAGTGTCATACAACAAACGTGCAGTCTTTATCACGGATTCCTGTCGGATTACGGGGTTATGGATCCGAAGAAGAAAGTTGGATTACAGATACATCGCGACAGAGATCCTTACCGAGCCACGGATTCATCCCAACGCGAACAGCCACGGTAGGCACGCAAAATCCCCACTCTCATTCATGCTGCTTTTGGAGAGTTTGATGGTTTGCGGGTGTCCATTGGGGATCGCCGTCGTTCCGGGTGACGTTCGCCTACATCGACTGTTGAATTGTTTGGCTTGGCAGTGGGGAATCGGATGTTGAATCCCGTTTGGAAACGTGAATTTAATTGAACGCTATTGACTCGTTGGTGCACTGTGAAAACTTGAACTGTCGAACTGAAGGCACAATGAGCGAAACACATGATCGCGACGTGAATAATGTTTCCGAAACAATGGAAAAACGAGAAGTCAAACTAATTGCAAAGGCTTTGGCAATAAAAATTGAAAAACTTCAAAAGGAGCGAAAGGTGCTCGTAGATAAAATCAAAGCGCTAATTCCTGCTATAAAAGAGCTTATGAAAAGAAAGGAAAATGTACATCAGGTGCAACAACAAATACAAACCCTTATTCAGCTCCATGACACGGCCATTGAGCTACATAAGTCATTGATCCCTTTGCTACCCGAAAGCGAACAAATTTTACAAAAGGAATGGTTCTTAAGCATCGAGTTACACCAACGTTTTCAAGGACAATGTTACCCAATGGCTGAGTGAAACTACTGTGAACTTGGATGGAAACGACTTTGATGGCTCAAACAAAGACGTGCCTGACTCTGATATGCACACCTCACAAGCACCAGCAAAGGCAGCTTCCATGAAGGGCGATCCACAGGATCGTGTGAATCCATCCGACAGCATATCCAACGTGGGCGGCAGGGCCACGGCCAGAAGCTCTCAAAGGTCATCTATATCAAGCATTTCTTCTGCTCGCATACATGCTGAAGCTGACCTGGCAGCACTAATGGCACGACAAGGATTTCTGAAGGACAAACATGCGCTGGAGGAGGAAGAGGAAAAGATCCGAAAAGGAAAAGAGAGACTCAAGATGGATGAGGAAATCGCTGCATACATGGCTAAAGTGAGCGTGCTAAGGGCAGCAAGCATGACCGGTTCTAAAGGCAGCGCAAGACAATACGACAACATGAATTCTTACTGTAGGGGCCATTATGTGTTGTTGTTGTTGGCAAAGTATATTTTGTTTGTTAGACTGTATTTATATTGACACTTTGGACACTAGGTGGCAGTGATTAGGTGCACCTGGGTGTACGTGTATGGGAGCGTTTGATCCGCATGGTCCGAAACGTGCTGCGCTCTGTTCTTAGCCAACAAGTTCTGGATGATGAAGGATTGCAAACTTTAATTTGTGAAGTTGAAGCAATTCTATGATCGACCCATTACCAAGCTCTCAGAGGACCCAATGGACCTGGAAGCACTCACCCCAAACCACCTCCTTCTGTTGAAAACCAAGCCGATACTACCACCTGGACTCTTCGTAAGAGAGGACTTGTATCCAAGGCGCAGATGGAGACAAGTACAATACATGGCAGATCTCTTCTGGAAAAGGTGGACACAGGAGTACTTACCATTAATTCAAGAACGACAGTGGTGGTCAAAGGTAAAAGGAACTCGCCCCAGGTGACATAGTTGTGGTGGCTCCACTCCACTGCACCACGAGGCTCCTGGTTAATGGAGTAGAATACTGGAGACGAAAGCAGATGCACAAGGCCTTGTGCGTACCGTCCAACTTCAGACAAAAACCAACATATTGGAAAGACCAATAACGAAGATATGTCTGATTAAAGAAACTGATATTTAGTAAGGCCGGGTGGTAAGGACCAGATACCACCAGGTTCCAAGTTTTGGAGCCCCGGGCCCCAAAAATGACTTCAAAAGAAGACTGAAGAATCACTGAAGAGAATTAATTGCCAACACATTCCCATATTATTTTTTGGTAATTGTTATAAAAGACAATTAGCCGGTGTGGGGGCCATTATGTGTTGTTGTTGGCAAAGTATATTTTGTTTGTTAGACTGTATTTTATATTGACACTTTGGACACTAGTGGCGGTGATTAGGTGCACCTGGGTGTACATGAGGACGTAAGTGACAGGAAGCGAGGGGCAAGGCACAGGTAGGGGGCACCAGACAGTTCTCACCAGACCACGAAGACAGACCACCATCAATAGGAGCACGTTCAACCGGTATGTTCATCTGTTTATACAATTGCCTGCAATAAATTACAAACCTCAACCATCATCGCTGGAAAATCTTTTGTGTGCCCTGCGTCGAAACATCACTCCACCTGTGCCTGATGGCAAAGAACAACAAGAAGCCAGCACAACGTCTATTCGTAGACGTTGAAAAGGACGTCTATGTTTAGACCACATTTCAACGTGATTTTTAATACGGTAATATTTCGTCCTCTCTTGTGTGCTATATCATTATTTTAGAGGTTTAAAAGAAACTACGCTCCACATTTGTAAGTTTACCACCGATATTATAAATCACGTTGAAAACGGGTCTATACGCTGAACGTCTTTTCAACGTCTCACGAATAGACGTTGAAACAACTCTCACTTTAAACCATTTTGCAACGTGTTTTCAACGCCGGGCCATAGACGCCTTTTAAACGTCTTTTCAACGCTGAAATGCTCGCTGGTTGAAATGTGGTCTAAACGTAACGTCTTTTCAACGTCTATGAATAGACGTTGAAACAACCTTTCACTTTTGAACCAATTTGCAACCTCTTTTCAACGCCGGGCCATAGACGCCTTTTAAACGCTGTTTCAACGGATAAATTGCTCGCTGGAAACTTACAAGTTACATACTTAGTCACAGTTGTCATGTTAACATCCCTTAACAAGGACAAACACATTATTTTATTGATTTGTATTTATTATAAATATAACACTATACATATAACAACACTTTTGCTAATTAAAAACAATACGGAAATAAAATATATTTTTCAGGAAAATAAATTATGGAATTAAAAGTGCAGAAACAACATTTCTGTGTTTGTAGACCATTTTTCTGAATCATTTGAACTTCATTATAGATTCTGTAACAAGATGTGGCTCACTTGGAGTTGGGATAGTATACCTGAAATCAGCTGCATCTCCCTCATCCTCACTTGAGGATTCTTTGTGTAAAGGGAGTCAGAGTGCACGAAGCAGATTCCTCTAGGTCAACGTGTTTATTCAATTCAAATCATTTTATTTTGTTCAGCTTTGCAATCTGTAAACATGCAACACCCTATCCCCTAAACCCCAAAATGTAAAACCTTCAACCTGGAGAAACCTGAGGGAAAACAGCAGGGAAGAAGGTGTGAACAACTGAAGATGTACAGTACATCCGATTCCTACAACAGAAATGATTCAAATATTGTGGATTATTGGCCAGGGGTAAGGCAGGACCAGTGCAGGGACAACCATCATCAGACGTAATCCTCCATCAGATGCAACCACCACCCGCAGAAACCTGTGAGGAGGGAAAGCACAAAGCGCAAAGTTGGTCATTTGGTTTATGATGACAGTAATAAACATAATAATAACAGCAGCAGGTGTGTTAGAACACTCATTTATAGATGGTTTACTTATTACATTATAAACAAGATCACAATTCATCTGCAACTTATGGTATTTCTGGAGTAACATTTCCATGTATATTACACACGTATCATGCTTTAAGCAGCAGTAACTTACAATGTTTCGGCCTCTTGTTTACAGAGCACAACTTGTTGAATTCAGCCCTACACCCTTGCAATGCAACTTAGCCACCATTGCTTTAAAAACGTATCTTCAGTGTGAAATGCAATAACATTTATGGGTACAGCAA